>CAJQZM010015450.1:0-21702 GCA_907164665.1 Colias nastes
GGTTTCGGTTTCGGTTTCGGCCTGGAAACCAGTTTCGGTCGGACACTAATGTTTATAATATGAGTAATTATACCTACTTTAATTGAGGATTTGTTTTAATGCCTTTGATTTAGAAACTAAATTTTGATTAATTAGGTATGTAATAATATGCATATGAAGAGCAATGTAGAATTACGTTATTTTAAAAGCTTTAGCCTAAATTCGGTTTTCAAATAAAACGTAACATTTATTTGTTTTTTAAACAATTTCATACATAAGTATTTGAAAAAAAAAAATAAACGAAACATTTCTCAAAATATCATCTTATTAAATCTGAATTAGTTACTTCAGTAAAAACCAAATCCACAAAATGAAGCATATTCTTACTTTCTACGGTAATACCTCAGAATAAACATCAGAGCTTTTAACAGACACTACATTTAACTCTATTCCGCTAGCGACCGAGGTAATTTGTACTGTGGTCTATTGGGTTAGGTACTGTATTTTTTCTACTTAATTAAATGTCTCATAAGTACGGAAAAATGTCCAATACTAATAATTAAATGATTGAAAGTATGTTTTGTCAGTAGCTAATTCATTGAAAACTGGGCTAGAAAGTCATTTGCGTGGAGAATAGCGACACGTGTTAAAGAACACACCACATTTGTGGAAAAGCACCCCAATAGAATATGATACATTAAAAGTTTGAAACCTTATCAAGCACACGTCGAAACACCGTTATTTCTGGATAACAAACGTAATTCAAATCCGTCGATCCGTATAATTCATTCGGCCATGCATCGTTTTGGCCGACATCATTTCGCTCTAACTCAATTTAACTTTCCATAATTCGTAGTTTTAATAATGAATGTAATTACCAAGTTTTAAATTGAAATGCATAATTAGATGGTTTAGTTGACGAATTTGTGTTTGTGTGTTTGTGACGTGTGGATATATTATTGTTGTTGGTAAAAGTTGGTGGTTTGTCCACATTTATGTTATTATTTAGAAATAAGGTACTTCTGAATTTGATACCTATTGATAAACTCAGAAACAACTAAAGACATTTTGAAAATCTATCATCAGTAGAAAGCTTCTTTGAAAACTTTAACGTGGCTTATGGCTATCGCAGTAATAAGTAGTGTTAAGTTAAATATAATGGTGCTTAAGTTTTTCATAAAATAGCGGTGATTTTATATTCATTCAGGCCATCGCCTATTAATAATTTGAGAACAAAGTTTAAAGCAGTAGTTTCTTTCTTTTTCAAAAAAAGCTGTAATTTCGAAGTTCATGGTATCGTACCGATAAATAAAATTTTATTTGATTGTTCTTTGCCGATTATCTCATAAATGAAGTAAGAGGATGGGATAATCGATTTTATTTTTTTATGACTAAAGCGTTTTACAAATTGCAAAAATATAAATTATAGGTATACAAATTGGTAAGTAATTGTCTAAATCAGAGAAACGGTTACGTCCTCAAGAGTTTTCTCTCCAAGAAAATATTACTACATTCAAAATACATATCAAAATTGAGGCCTTTCATTCCCCTACGATTACTTCTCTTGGGTTATGTGCGTGAAATTGCCCATAATGGACGGGGTGGGGTGAATCCAGGGGATTCAAACACTTCCTACTAAATATTTTATATGGAAAAATGTTCAGAATAATTTTTGATAATGTAAATATATAATTTGGTATTCAACGTCTTTAGAACATTTTCTGGTACAGGAAAGTTAGGGTGTTACAAGTGTATGTATAGATATATCACGCGAGTTCGAAGAAATACATGAATCGTATTTTTTACCAAAGGCAGATAAATAAAGGCACAGTTCAAACAAATCCATTAAATTCAATATAACGCATTAATACTATGTTTTGTAATAAATATATTTTCTAACGTTCGATATCGAATAAAAATACAGAATTCAGTCAAAGCTGTTTCCAAAGAAGTTCTAATCAATATTGAGTCAATGTCACAAACACAAATTCGATCACGACAAATACGATCATGAATTAAAATTTGATGCTCTATATCGAACTTTCTACCTTTATTTCCTTTAACCATTGAGCCATTAGTCTCGGCACTAACCTTACGGTTAAGATAGTAACAGAAAGTCCAGAGGTTCTCAAATTATAACTGTTAATAATAATTATTCTTTTTTCTGTTCTCGTCCCGCCAACAGTGATCATTTTGCTTGTTTACCTTTTACCGTGGTTGCCTGGAAGAGATCACTATTAAGTGATAAGGCCGCCAAAATAGTTGTACTCTGTTCTATGTGTAAGTAGTTCTAAGGTTTCCTATCTGTACAACTATTAAAGAGTTAATAAATAAATAATACATTATTTAAGTAATAACGAAAGAATCAGGTATATAAATGGTTAACTGTCCATGTTTTGGCCTACTGCTTCAGTTTGTAAAAACTTTGATCTAGGAGCATCGTTTTTACTAAACCTTTATGTATTTAGTTTATTCCCATGTACATTTCTTGTGAATTCTTACCGTGAGTTTTTGAGAATGGTCGTTGCTAAGAAAGATTATCGTCGTCTTACTACAATGTGGACTAACTAAAAATATTATCTAATACGTATAAACCATTGTTTTAAGAAAAAGTCTTAGGCGATCTTCACACTGCCCCGCACCACGCTGCATGTTGCGTGACTGCGTGTTTAACGTTACTTGTAAGTATCTCCGTTTGTATCGAAAACACGCACAGTCCAACACACTGAAAATGCAACCACGCGCGTTCATGCGCATCACGCGCATACACGCGGAGAAACATGCATCCCCGCGCGTAGGTGCGGGGCGAGACGCAAGGTATGGCACACCGAATCCCGCAGTGCCGCGCGTCGTGATGCTCAGTATTGCACGACCACCACAGAGAACGGCGAATAAATGAGAGCCGCCGTGCGTGAATCTACAAACGCACCTACGCGCGTGAGTGCGCAAAAAACCCGCACGATGATGCAGATCTGCACTCCCGCAGGAACGCGCGTAGGTGCATCGACACGCAATATGCAGCATGATGCGGGGCAGTGTGAAGATCGCCTTATTACAAGACATGTTTTAGCATTACACCATTACCAAGGAAAATAGATAAGGACCTTAAACTTCTGTACTAAAGTGGAATCAATGACTTTATAGTCTGGGTTTAAACCAGGTTTGTTCATGTACCTACTAGCTTACTGCCCGCGGCTTCGCCCGCTTATAATTTATATACTAAAACATCGCATATAAATTATATACTAAAACCTTCCTATTGAATCACTTTATCTATTAAAAAAACTGCATCAAAATCCATTGCGTAGTTTTAAAGATTTAAGCATACAAAGGGACAAAGGAACAAGAAAGCGACTTTGTTTTATGCTATGTAGTGACTTGTAATAAAATTGTAGACGTCCAGTGCGCTGCGTGTTGAGTTAAGTTTGAGAAAGACTGTTAAACTGTAAGTGTAACGACTCGTCCCAGTCACGAATTTGCTCGTGCGCCGATTATATCTTTAGGTGAGATTTATTATTGTAACCGTTCAGTCTATTGACCTCTTGTTACGATACTATTTTATGCCCGTAATAATATTATGATATTCAAGGAATAGCGGTTAATAATGTCTTGTAGTAGGGATATGTAAATTTTGTTTGGGATAAGATAAGGAAATAAGTTCAGAGACCTCTCATTTTAAATTTTTATGAATATTTTGTGCGAAACTTTTGGTGCAGCTGCAGCACTTCACAATGAGTCGTAAAAATGTTATTTTGTAATGTTATTAATAACATTCTGTTCTCAAATTGCTTTAAACTATACGCAAAAAATAACGGATTTTCAAAACATTTAGTCTTTCCAGTAATAAAGATAGTTTTTCTTGCTTTTATCCAAGGTACCATACCAGTAAGCCGCAACTTCAAACTAAATTTTATTGTAATTATTTCACGTGTTGAAATTTCCAACTTGCAAGTGTAATATTAAGTAACAGAGTGGAAACAATTGCATGTTAAGTTGCAAGGTTCAAAGTTAGCATTACATTAGTAGTTTTAATTTAGTTATTATGCTGTGACCTAGAGTGACCAAGTGTTAGTTCATTTATGTATTTCATGTAGGTACCTATGCTATGATATTTGTTAATTTGAAATAGTTTAACTCTACTGCTGAATTTCATATTTGGTAAGCTTAAATCATGAAAGTGTATTGTTTATATCAAGGTAAATTTAATTTACTGAATATAAAAAGTCTAATTAATTATAAAAATATTTACAATAATTTAATTACAAATCAGGCTTTTATTATATTTTATTTTCAATTAATTGAATTATGAAATTAACAATATGAATCAAAAGCTACTACAAAATGAAATGGCCGTTAATAAAAACGAATTACACTTATTATCAACAAAAAGTCCATTACAATTAAAAATAACAGCCATAATAAAAATAGAGATAGCGTTGTCTAGATAATTTAGCTTAGAGGATTTATTCCTTGTTCCAGCTATTCAGTACATTTCCTTGGAAATTTTAAACTGAACTCGCGCAAGACGTGTTCAGTGTATGGAACGAGTAGACATTAAATGAGCGGGTTTTACTCGTGTATTTACTTTTATGGTAAGTTCGAGTTATACGTGAAAGAAATTAAACATTTCATAGATTCAATAAAAGTGATTTTTATACAGTACTTGCTGACCCTACAGACGTTGTCCTGTCTTCACGCAAATTGTCAAACTTGTGATTACGGCCGTTATGTGTTCGCATTTTGACGCAAATTTCTTGAGTTTGTCATTCATAAGATCTTTCTCCTGACAATAACGAACATATCAAAATAAGAATTGTCGAAATCGGTCAAGACGTTTTTATATATACCTACGACAAGCTGTGCTGTGTTGTGTTCCACGTCAGTAAATGTGCAACCTTCTTTGCAACACAAAAATAATTGTTGTATAAGAACCAGTAGTTCCTAAGATAAGCGCGTTCAAACAAACTCTTTAACTTTACATTATTAGTCGCAACATAGTATAAAACAAAATCGCATCCCGCACTATCTGACCGTATGCTCTATCCTTAAAACTACGCAACGCATTATAATGCGTTGATGCGCGATTTGCAACGCATTATTGCGCGATTTAATATAAAGTCTAATGATACGAGGAAAGTGTAGTAATATATGTACATACATATTTATTATGCATTAAACACTATAGTACCTATATTTATAATCAGCTTTCCAAAGATTTCAAAAGAGTCTGCTCATGACCACGCTCGCTAAAAATCCGTTAAAACGTATTTAACTTAAAATGTATGTATACTGTAAAGTTAAACACAAGCGGCTTTGCTGTTGAATACTTTATACTGGAATATTTGTTCATTTGATTAGATTTTTAACGATTTTGCTAACCGATTTCAAAAAGAGGTTTTTATCTCGAATGTATTGATTACACCCCGTAGGGGTTTAAAGGGAAAAACGTCGTAAGTCCATTAATCAAATATTTATACGTAAGCTTATTAAGGACAAAAAATTTAACCTACAACAAACAATTAATTATAATTATATTTAGGTAATATGTAGATAATTGCTATGACAAAGAGCAACGAACTTTGCCCGAATTAAATAATTTCCATTTAATTCATGTAGCCTATGGCAATTGGGAATAAAAAGCAAATAGGTATGTAGTAAAATAATAGGAAGCATAATTTCAAAATTTAGCCTCTGGCGATACCTACCTATAGGCAGATATAGGCAGTCGAATTTGTACTTTCTTTTTATTATAATAAGGTTTTGAATCCTTTGATTGTCGTATTGTATTAAAAATCAAAACTGCGTTGTACCTACCTTTTATTTTAAATTGTTATAAAGGTATTTTTATAACTTACAAACAATTAGAGGTAATAGAAAAAAATATTGCAAATTCATATTTCATACTAATTTTATGTTATTTCTTGTTCACAGGTAAACAAATGCTTCGAGAATGGTTTTTTATGCGAATTTAGAGAGCAAGTAAAAAGAAGATAAAATCAAATGTCATAAGTAGTAAGTAGGTACTGTAATGAGTGCGTTTGATCCATCCTACTAAATGGTACCTAGGTATTGAATAGGTAAAAGGAATCAGGACAAAAAAGTCCCTATACACCTATAGGTTTAAACTAAATGCATTTACTAACATAGAGCCTATTTGTCCATATGTATGAAGTAGTTTTTCGGTTATAGATTAAAAAAAAAAAAATACCTGTTTCTCTTTGGTTGAAATATAAAAAGTCGTATCGAAGTAACTCAACACATTGGACATGATCTAGCCAAAATAAAAAGCTAAACATTCCAAATTGTGTGTTATAAGTTATTAAAGGATAACCGCGTCATGACAATACTGTCACGTCTTGGAGTAAGGCGACGATTTTGGTATCTTTTAATCTTGCCAAAGAAGTTTCACTTCTGAGACGTGTTATTGGAACACACGCTCTTTTTTTATTTTATTTCTATTATACGTGCTCCAAATCGCCAATGCAATGGCCTGTCATTATAATTCAACGCAAGCGCATCGTTCGTGACCACTCGGGCGTGGCCGTAATTGTTTATACGGCAGGATTATTATAATATTTTATATTTATTCACCTTTTATGAAGCATATTAATGTGTGTTTTTAAATATATTAACTAGTTGATATACTCGACTGTGTCTGTTTTTTGTTTGTAAACAGATGTTAGTCAGGAATGTATTGAAATCATCATCATCGGCTCAAATATGTTCTCACTGCTGGGACACGAGCCTCCTATAATATTACTGAATTATAGTTAATATACTTTTCAGAAGTTATTGAATAAATCATTGAGATGTTTAAGAAAAGAGAATTCGCGAAAATTATGATTAATGAGGCAATTACGATAAGAATTTGAATGTAAAACAATGTATTTTTATGATCGGATTTTGGGCTGTTAATCTGTAAAGAGAATTTCATTTTATTATTTAACAAATTCACAATTATTACTAATTAGATTATCGAATTTTACTCTAATAGGGACAAACACAAATTCGACAACTTTTAAGATTTGTAATTTTTGCTTTTAATCTTATCTATCTACATTATCATAAATTTAACTCTACTTCTACATTAGGTACTATTACCTGCCTACAGTTAAATGGATATCTTATCACAGAGTCAAAAATCGATACTACCAAGTTGCATACATCCAACCAATACAAACTCACATGAATTAAATAAATAATATAATGCATTTTGTACAGCACAACATTTCCTACAAAACGGACCCCTTCACTGTTAAGGAGGGATTGGACCCCACGGGGTGGGATAAAACCCCATACAATAAGTCACTCGCAGGGGCTCGGAGGATTATAGACGATTTTGTGTACGAGTGATATAAAATTGTTTTATTATAGGTATTGATAGCGGTGCTGAAGTAATATTTCTCGATATACCTAGTCTTTGTTTTGAATAAGCAATGTTTGTATTATATAACATGACGACTAAATGTACCTACAGATTAATTTAGGTTTACCGACACGTACACGTACCAACTAACATAATTTTAAGCTACATTGATGCGTTGCACAATGGGTTTCATAGGACAAACAAACAAACTTATAAAATAGAGCTGGACACATACACGTATGTAGTAGTACTCTTGCATTCAACTGAAGATAAAAATTGCTTTCAACTACATAAGTTCATAATACTACCTTTATAACTCTGTGATATGGCTTTAAGCTGTTTCTAGATATCTACATAAAATAACACCTGAAAGAGAAAGACTCATAAGAAAACAAAGTAGAATGCCTACATTTAATTATTTACCTATTACATAGTAAATTAAGGATGTAGTTCCATATTGGTATTTACTCCAACAGGGAACGAATTACAAGGCAATTGTCAAACTTCTGTGATTGATAGAGCGGTTTTAGCTTTATTTCCTATGTTATTATTTATGTTATGTATTTTGCGACTTCGCTGCCTAGTTCAATATATTCGAAACGATTGATGTTTCTAAAAAAATAACTGTCTACTAAAACTAGTATATTAAATTATCTGATGCAGATTATGGATAGATTAGGTATCTATTTAGTAAAGTATTTAGGTAGGTACATTATTAGTTTTTGTAGTAGGTATTTACATAGTAAATTAAACAAGCTCTGAAAAGATTAACTTGGGATACGACAAAAAAAATACTTAAGCTTTGTCATTCAGTTATAATATACTTTTAATCTTGTGCAATTAGCCCAGCCGTATTAGAAACATTCACAAACAAATCTTTCCCTTTCTACATTCATAGATTTATACCCTACATTATAACATTTCAACGACATGAAGGCATGAAATAGATCCTGTTGCAATGTATAGCGATCTATAATCCACACGAGCGCCTGGCCTCTGAGGTATTGTAGTTATCGCTTACTCACTGTGATGTTACATGTATCGTTATCATTATCATTTGAAGCAACATTATAAGTAAAAGTGTAGATAGGTTAAGAACACAATCCATCTTCAAATACGGCACGCTAACACAGGAACAGACGTCAAAGTAATATCGCATGATTGTAATAGATATAATGAGTGAAATAAAAGGCAGGCAATCATTTAAAATGTGGCTAATTTGCAACATTTCGACGTGCCACTGCTGGAGCGCTAATAATAACCTAAGTACCTACTCCTTTTTACTTAATATAATAATTGAAAAAGCACGAATAAAAAACCTAAATCGATTCAAAATTGTTAAAAATATTGATGAACATACTCATAACAACATAGAACCTCCTTTGTTTTTGGAGTTGCTTGAAAAGGGTGGCGTAGTAGGGGAAAATTTTACGGGTTCGCTTTACCGACATGCTTAATGTTAATGCCACGAGAAATATCAAATTTTAACACTAAAATTCTGAGTAATAAGTTTTCTATTGACCTATGCCTGTTTTTAAGACTTAAATGTACGGACTTTTCTTGTATCTCTGAGCTTTTAATTGACCCATCGCTATTCTTATGATTTTATAATTCCATGAAACCATTGGCTGGTATAATAAATTTTTATATTACTTTACAATTATTGTATGTATTACGTTGAATTTTGAGGTTCCTAGTAGAGTTATACCATTGGGAGTCTGAGTCGTAATATTATAACGTAAATATTATTTTTTTTTATTTAAATATTTTCTGTCAACCATAATGATTTAAATTTATACATTTACTTGGATAAATAAAATTAAAAACCAAATAAAATTCTGTGATCGTATGAATAAAATTCGAATGTGGATTCATGGATTTGTTTGCAGATTAATAAAAAAATAATGTCTAAACACATGTAATTTGAAAATTTTAAGTGACTACTTTGTTTCTTTAATAGCCCTTTAAACTCACAAGAAAAATGAAAATGCGATGCGAAGTAGGAACACTTGTAAGGTAAATAATACAAATTATATTGGTTTAATTTCGTTTTGGCTCTTCAATATAAATACAATTACTCAACAAAGCTTGTACGTGAAAATAAACCAGGGATAAGATACAAATAATAATTTAATGAAGGATCGATGAATATAAAATGTAAGCATGTCTGTATATAGCTCGTTGAATGGCCTTCCTGCTGAAATAAAAAAGAGGGCGTTCTTTATGTTAAAATTCTAAACAAGGTTTACGCACTGCGCGTTTACGCAACATTTCTTGTATTATTTATTTTGTTGTTGGTTTTTCTGAACATTTTAACATTGTGAAAGGTGATAAAAACCCTGATGATGAAGCAGTATTCGAAATACGGAATATTTTATTCGTAATTTAAAAATATTTTTATTTGCTTCTTGAAATCGAAATTTTACGATGGAAATATGTTTTATATCTCTGTTGCTGTAAAGATTCTTCCAAGTGAGTAGTGAACGTGACTTCTTGAGATTTACCTATTTTGTTCCTAATGATTTGAAACCAAGACTGTCTCAGTCAAATCGCAATAAAAAGATTTACATTTTAGATGTAAGAATCAAAATAAACGAGTCGAAGAGGAACTAGCAAGAATTTTGTTCTATTAGCAGGTTTATACCAAATAAAATCAGTATATTTGCTTACGTTTGTATTAGTTACACTTTCACGATTTTGCGTTATAGTTTATCACGTGTAAATAAATTGGAAATCGGCTAAAGATTATAACAGCTTAAGGAGAAGCCAATCAAAGCTGAAGAATCGCTTTGTTAGGTCAAGTTAATCTCTGCTTATAGATTAGTCAACGTCAAGGTTATGCGGATTTTCTTGGTGTGATTGTCATGTTGTAAATAAAAGTATAAGTGGAGGATCTTTTATAGCTGAGTCTGGTAGAGGAAGTGGCGTGTGTTTTACAGTATTGGTCCTTTGAACCGGATCTTAATTCTGAATTAATGAAATCTATAGATGTTAAAAGTAAGAGAGATGATAGAAATAATTGTAGTGTAGAATGAAATGATAATACGACAAATATTTATATAAGTGGCACATAAATTGTAACTAATTTTGAAACACATTCGTATTATGTGTGTATGTAGATACGTGTACGCGACATGCATACATTGAAAAAGTAGGAACTATATAAAATGGTACACTGTTTAGATAATGGATTGTTCGATTTTTTTTTAATCATTAAGAAAAAAAAACCGATATGTACACACATTCAATTAAGTAATCAAATCACACGACATAACAACAAATCATGTTAAAAATTCCCTTATATTTCTTAATATTAAACCTCATACTCCGTGCACAGTGGGTAAGCCGTCTCAGCGTGATCCTATTTCAATAGGTCCAAGGTACATTGATGGGCTGGGGGACAGACCTGCGTGCACCTACGTGTTTTTTATTTCAATCACTTGTGAATGAGACGCAATTAGTGTGATTCGAGTGAGTTTCAAGGGAACAATGAGTGGTTTTTTGACAGGGCAATATTTATTTGCATAGGTATGTATGGGGGTGAAATATTTTTTTTTTGTTAATAAACTAGCGATTTTCTGTTTATGTATGGAGTACAAAGTAATGTCACGTAATGCAGCGTACAAAAGTTTTCTATATTTTTTCTTTCTTTGTTATATAATTGGGAGGGACTTGACCTAACCAACAATTAAATGTTTATCAATGAATATATAAGTTAATAATTATCGGAATAAATGGGTGATTAAATAAAAAATTATTCGAATAGATAACCTTATTATTGAAGTTGGTGGAAAATAGAACTGAAATATATTGTTTTAAATCAGCTATAATGTAATTACATTGAAACTCTAGTGAGATGTGGAACACAAGTAACTTAAAGTTATATCTATGTGTACTGACAAATAAGCATTTATTAAATTATTTACTTATCCTACGATTTCTAATTCTTTATAGTATGTATTGTAAACATGTGAGTTTCTTAAGGCTAAGTTTATTTATGTTTCTTTGTAGCTACTTAATCACGTTAGAACGGCTGAACGGATTTAGGTGAAATTTGTACGGATATGCATTATCTAGAAAAAAATAAACATAACAAAAAACAGTTGTGTGGGTTAGTGCGCTGACCACAGACATATATTAAGTAGACAACGCAAGTACCGCGATCTGTATGAAAACCAAGCGTGTCATATTTTTTGTACTGACCTTGACGCGTTATGACGTCACGAGCGCTTTTTAGTGATGGTAATTTCATTTTACGCTAAATCGATTAGGACGCCACTCGCGCGGCGATTCTAGTATCGTCCTATCCCATCGAAGTAAATCGAAAGAAATCAGATCAAACTAGATCTATGTCTAAGAGGTAGTCAAATAAATGAATCGTAATCGATTACAAAATCGATTCAAGACAGAAAAATGATAATTACCATAGACAGAGGAATGATAAAATAAAGTTATAAACCTTTTAATATTCTAACAAGTAAACTAATGTGTTTTAGCTTTTTCTTACATATGCCCATTGAGTTACCATGTACTACGTACTAGAGAGGCCATCGAAAGAAAGTAATGAAACTGTCAATCAATCAATCTTTATGTCCCGTTGCATCGATCCATTTTTCTTTTATGTTCGGGTTACTTGGAAAACTGAAAAAACAAACATAGTCTAAGCAATAAGGAGTTTTCTTAAAAACTCCCAAGATGACACTTTAACTAATGGCGTCTATGTCATAATATTTATTTTTAGTACCTTTGTATTAAAATACTTAAAAGTTCTAGGTCAAGTCGTATTAAATGACAAAAAAAATCTATGCCTTTTTTTCCGAAAAATTGCTCCTTCAAATTATCATTTTTCTGTTCGATTATAAAATCGATTAGAATCGAGAACTGTTGCATCAAATGAACATCACTAACCACAAAATTGGACAGAAAAATGAGAACAGAAAAATGAGAAGACGCTATTCATTGCTTATTATCATAAGACGCGATCTTTACCGTGCCAAGTAAAAGCCGCAATGTATTCCGGTTGTATGGTTTGGTATCCATGTTTGTCACGATCGTTTTCCACAGAATATATTCTTTATTTGATTTTAAAATAAATAGTGCATATTCTGATTAGAAAATTACTTACCGGTGGAAGGAAACATCTCCGATAACTCGGCCACTCACAGCTGTGGAGTTTCTACAGTTTATAACGGCGCAATTCGGCATTTTACTTTATTCAGCTTCACGTCTTTCCTTGGCGAACTGCAAGCGCGGACTGAGTGTAGGCCAGCGTCAAGTAAGTTTCATAAACTTAGTTTGGACACGGGAAGTACATACACTCGCGTAGTCTATCTTGATACATGTCTGTGGCGCTGACAGTGGCGTTTAATTAATATACATCAATTATTTTCAGCTCAGTATATAGATATAAAAAATAAAAAAATAAATATTACGAGCTCTAGTTTAACAAATAAATTCAGTTACGAAGAACAAATGATTTTAAAACTATTCATTTCGATGAAAAATCTATATGCAATTTAATTAAAAGTAGGTACTAAAACTATCCGAGGCGAACAACTATGAAATCTCAGTTTAACGCGAAACTTTGATGCTGAAAAACTGCGGTTTAAAGTTATTCTTAATTCGTTGGAAGTTTCAATTTCTCGACCATTTATGATCGTATTTTATGGTTTGTAGAATATTATATTAATTTTTAGTGTGTTTTTGTTTTAGTTAGTCTTTTATGGGTGGTTTTTAATTTTACCTGAAGTTAATACATAGGTAATGGATTGTTTGCTTTACATCCTTTATTTATTTAACAATTTTATGTACCACTAGCTGTGCCCTGCGGTTTTACCCGCAGTGCTCCACTCCTGTTGGTCTTAGCGTGATGATATAATATAGCCTATGCCTTCTTCGATAAATGGGCTATCTAATAGTGAAATATTTTTTCAACTCGGACCCGTGGTTCCTGAGGTTAGCGCGTTCATACAAACAATGTATATAATATTATTAATACAGAAGTATAGATTTTACCAACCGAGCGATATAAAACTTTTTTATCATAATAAATTTCGCTCAAAAGCGAAAAGTATTGCGTTTCATCATTTAAATAAGCTCATTAATATTTTATCCCGAGATCTTTAATAAAACTCCAATTTTATGAAGATAAAAGCATCGATTTTTATAATGATAAAAAATTAAAGGGCGCGTTGAACTGTATTAAAGCAAAAATGAAGCTGTTTGTCTGTTTACGTTCAAGTGCACAATTGCTGCACAGATTTTGATGTAGTCGAATTGTTTCTATAAACGCTATACCTAGAGAAATATACATTTATTCTCTAACTCAGTTGGATAATTTACGTTTAAATATATAGTAAATTCACTTTTACAAGACGAGGGAGGTTTTTTTAACTAAGATTTTACGATAAAAGTCAAATGACAAAGAATTCTAACTACCGACATTTTATGTTAATCCATATGCATGAACCATCGAAACAGCGCCATCTACTTATTGTGAAATGACTTTGAATATTTTAGCACGAGGGGTGCCGGGTGGGTATCACAGGGGGATTATGTTAATTATTTAATTTGTATTTAGACTAAATAAAAAGGTAAATGTATTTCAATTCCTGCTTTATCTGTTTTGAATACAAAATTAAACTTTTTTTTCAGGGTTATCGCCATCAAAATCGGTTTACCAGTTTTTGTGTAACTTTTACCTATTATTGAATTAAAATTTAAAAACGTATTGTTTATGCTTTAATGTATCTATATAGGGTTATTGCATAATATCAAATTCAAACCTTGAATACGAATTAGTAATTTGAATCAACATATTCTATCTGAGTATGTTACCTTTTATTCGAATTATTACCAACACAATCCTTGGTTTATTTTAATTAGTCATATAGGCCTATAGGTAATAAAAAATTTATCAGTAGCCCATTAATATTTTTAATGAAAACACAAAATGTCACTAACAATAACAAATTTTAATCATTATAATAATACGTGTGCTTGTTAAAAAGCATTTATCTCATAAAATTGTTTAATTAACCCGTTTTATATTCGATTTCATTCTCAATGCGTCGCAGTTTTATTTGCTTTTCATTATAAACTGTTAAATTGTTAATGACACTCGAAATCGCTTAAATAACTAGTTGATGAACACGGTTTTGCTCGCACGATTCGAGGGCGATGATAGTTTATCGAGCTATGTTACGACTTAAATCAAGAAGAGCTAGGCTTATATAGGAACAGTTGATTTTTTTAGTTGAAATCAAAATGTAGTAACGTAGGTAAAAATGTATGATTTACATCGGTGAAGGACAATTAATTGCCTTAATCAAAAAAGCTATTTTATAGAAATGCAAAAGTAGTACATAAATGATAAATTTTCCAGAATTGTGATGATGTGTTATTGATTTTAATTCGCTAAGATATTTTCACTACAAGAACATAAACAGTAGGCACATTATGAATCAAATTGAAATACAATTTTTATTGCTGTCGCAAATCATATCACAGTTAGAATAATAAAAGGTAGTCCTAAAAATGTCCTGTCAGCCTATGAATCTCGCTTGGCTTGACAACGAGTAATGTCTTTGTTAGATAGAACGCGTTCGTAGCGCGCGATATAGGGATCTAACAAAGGCATTAGCGCTTAGTATAGCCCACGAGGTATAAGCTGAGCGTTGCAAACGTGTTAGTAACCGCCAAAAGTAGGTACAGACAGACACACACTATCTATGTATACTCACAAAAAAAGAGCGTGTGTGCCGAGCGTGTCAGAAAATTCTTTGGCAAGATTCAAAGATACCAAAATCGTCGCCTTATTCCATGACATGACGGTATTGCTATGACGCGACCTTGAAATTTTACTCTCAACGCGCCTAAAGAAGTTTGACTTCAAATTTTCAAAATACAAAGCTTGTCTCAGGGACTACTCAACACAATTCGGCGTCATAACGTGACATTAGGATATAGCTTTGCGCGCTATATACGCTTCCTATCTGACAAAGCCTTAAGTACTGGAATTATATGACAAGTGTAGACAGGTCTAGCCGTGACAGGTTGAAAGCGTTTAACGTAAGCCCTAGGTTGCTAAGCCCTTGAAGGTTTGGTTCTTTTGGATGATTTTTTGTTTGAAATTATGTGAAAAGTAATAAAAATAATTGTCTCAGAGCTGTTGAGTTTCAACGATAGCTTTTATTTGTAATGATATAGCTTTCAAGTGAAATAATTTTATAATAAAGTAGATTATGTCGTTCCAAAGATCGTTTTTGAACTACATCATAAACTTAGCACCCTTTATAGTTATATTTATAGTTTAAGCTGCCCTTTAATTTCTATCGCTGTATTAAATTAATGTTCATACAAATACCTATAGTGGGAAAGGGCTTAAAGCTTGTAAGTATAATGTGGTATAGGTGTACCTATGACTTCATTCATATTAACACTTAAAATATCGCCTACAAACAACAATAACTATTATTTTTAGCACTTTATTTCACTTGGAAGAGGAATAAGGGCTTATACTTATTACAAGTACTCTTATTACACGTACTTGTTAAAACTACTAAAGGCTACCGCACCGCTATACAATTCCAGTCCTGTTTGTTTGTCCCCTTATTTTTGTTACACAAACACCTTCAAGACTATTACTCTCATAGTAACTGACCGTAATTGTTATTTATAAGCGTATTTCTTCCGACCAAATATTCTAAAACATTACTATTTTCAGTATATTTCTTTCTCACTGTCTTAGCGTAATTATTACTTGATAATAGAAAATTTTATTGAAGTAAGTAAATACTTAACTATTTTATAATCGCATTCCAGTCGCAAAGCTGTGATACAATAATTTCTCAAGCTGTGATATAGATCCAATCCAATCACAAAGTCACAACCCAGTCGCAAAGCTTCAATACAGCTGCAGTTACAATATAATCGCAAAATCGCAAACCAGTCGCAATTCAGTCGCAACTCAGTCGCAAAATCGCAAATCCGCAAACAAGTGTCGCAGCTGCACGATGCATTTAGCAGGCATTCGCATTACCTCCCCCAAGAGGAAGTAATGACATTATTTACTGCTAAGTGACGATCTTGATGTCTTATGTATATAAGGGAATCAATTTAGGGCAGGTCTTAGAATAGTTAGATATAAAATTGCGTTAATGTGATGAATTTATTTTCTATTTATTTCAATGTAATATCGTCATTCCGTGTATTTTTAAATTACAGGAAAAAGGAACGCACTCGCAGTATGTGTTTATGTACTTTAATTTTTATTTGTAACTTGCCATATCTATTTTTGAATTTTTATAATTTGCAACAATGTTACTTAATCAGTACGAGTCCTGACGATAACTGCCTATTTAAAATCGGTAAACAATTTAGTTGTGCCCATGAAGGTGACTTCAAGTTCGATCTAAATAAAACAATCCATATTGAAATACTACACCGAAAAACTATCAATCACTAGTACACACCTACTTGCGTTTATTAAAACTCGACTAAAATTCGACAGATGTTCCACACGATATTCCTAATACATGCATTATATAAGGGAATAGGGATGCATATCCAAATCCAACAAAGGTTCTTACATCACGAATAAGATCACAGCTTCTAAGGAACGCTATTCAAGCCACCCCTCGCAATCTATTGTTTAAGGAGCAAGCGAAGCAGGGGTCTAGTGGTTAGTTTGTTCGATTGCAGAGGTACATATCGAGTAATAAAGAGGGGTCTTATCTTTACTCCCCCTTTCTTCTTACCCTTATAGCCATTGTCTTGACGTAGATAGCAAAGTGAAGTAATTTTTGAAAATATATAATGATTTATCTGATTGGTTATATCATGACCATTGCTCTAAACGGTGAAGGAAAATCATCGTGAGGAAACCGACATGTCGAAGAATCAAAAGTTCAATGACATGTGGCATCTGCCAACTTGCACTTGGCCAGCGTGGTGGATTATGGCGTATTCCCTCATAGGAGGCTCGTGTCCCAGCAGTGGGAACATAATACCTATATGGGCTGATGATGATCTGATTGGTTGGTCGCTTCTAAAAGTCGTCTACTTGCATAAATAAATGTTTGAGTTCGAGTAATACCATAGTAATACCTAGTATGTCTTATAAATCTATTGCTACGTCGTCCATGTATAGGAAAACAATTCGATCAATAACGAAGTCCGGATTTACCCACACGGTTAAACCTAGATGTAATTATTTTAATTTTTCTAGTGTTCTTGTTATTCTGAATATAATAGGCTGTTATTATGAAAACATCATTATTAAATATTCAGCTTATTATAATATTGTTTTATATAATTGGTATATTTAGTGGACTATTTTTTATGAACCTAAAATGGAATATTTTGTTATGGATTGCAAATAATATTGTAATTTGTTTAACTAACCGTGTTAAGGATCACCCATGTGGGCGATTACCGGCTATGATTCTTTTTGAAATTACGAAAATTTATCTGGTGAATGAATAATTTAGATTAATTAGTAGTTAACTACTTTTTACTTTTCTACCTGGTTTGCACGTTTATATTAGAGAATCGTTAATAGAGTTTGATGAAATTATAGTTGATAATTTTTCGAATAAATTTTTTGAGTTAATATCGTGCATATTGCATTTTATCAATTTCTCTATATTATCTTTCCTAGTCTAATCAGATTATATCTTTCCCAGTCCTCCTTCCTTCCTGCTTATTTTCATAGAATTCAATTATTACTTAGATAAATGAACAATTCCTACATATAAATTCGCCAAACAAACGAAGCGAAGCGAACGCGTGGCGGTAAATGTACGTTGTTAATGTTAACAATGCAATAATTGTAGCGAGCGACCCTTCGGATGCAGGCCCAAACTTGCTCCTGCCGTTTCCTTGAAACTCATTATCCTGAGTTATCTGTTTGCTATATTGTATGTTTACTGTATGTATGTTTTTATTTATTTTTTGTTGATTTTTTCGCAGTAGGTACGCATTAATGAGTGGAAGTTTATGTAAGCCAGAAAAAAATGGAAAAACGTGTAGATTTATTTGGAGGTCGTTACATTAATAATATTAATTAATGTACGTAAAATAATTGGGACTGCAATGTATTACAGTCACAACTAACCCACCGTTCACTTCATTTTACACGTAGCTATACATATGAAACCCTAATGAAATTCTTGTATCTTTCTCGATACTTCCAGAACCTTTAAATGCTACCAAATACCAATTTTCCCTACCATTCCACAGAATCGTTTACCGTGACTTATCTCGCATTTCCTAAACTGTTATGATCGTATACTTAGACTTTACAGAACCCAAGAAATAGCGTCAAAGAAATATTAGGGTCAGTAATTGGATATTATTTTTGCAAATGTTGTGTTTAAGAGTGATTTGCGAATAATGTTGTTTGCCGTCGAGCAGTGAGCGTTGGGCTTATCTTATTTCGCTTTGCGTTCGATTTAATTTGGGGATTTTGGATAATTTGTTCGTGTGAATGATAATGAGGCTTAGATGTTGTGGTATTTGTTGTTTAGTTTTTTTTTTTTATATTGGAAGCTTTAAATTTACTTTCAAGTGCACTTTACTTTAGCTTGATAACTGAAAATGTATTTTAAAAAGGAAATGATGAGGTTAAACTATGAAGAAGAAATAATATTTGTAGAGATGTATAGCGTATAGTTGACATTGAATGCCATAAAAATTATTAGTTATTTTCAACGTGAACAATGTTCTATTAGGTAGTTATAAAATAAACTCATAATGCAAATATAGCATAGATTAATATAATATTCCTATTATCCCGAAATCTTAAATCGTTTGGCTAGCTTAATGGTTCCGAGAATAACTTCATTGCCTATTTTGTAATTCAGAAATAACTTGAAAAATTAATTAGGACAGGATAATAATATCGTTGCGATTCTTAGGAACGGGAAATTTGAATGAATCATAATATTATAATACGGAAAAATAAGAAATTATCATATTTCAGGTATTACGTTACAGGATATGCCTTGCGGTTGGAGTCGCTATTGTGTTTTTTAATGAGTTTTATTCTTATTTTTAACTTAGTACGAGTGTAGTTTTTATTATAATAATTTCTGTTGTTTGTTATTTTTGCTGTTATGTACCGTGTCTTTCTTGCATGTATATGTAACTATATATTTAACTTATAAATTTTTATAGTACATACGAGTATTGAGCTAAAACTACTGAACAGTGTTTGATTTCCATTTTCCACTGGGTTGCATTGAGTGCGTAAATGTAGGTAATGTGGTAGACCACTACAAAAAGCGGTTAAAAATACGTTCATATATTATTGAATAAAACATTCATAACTATACTTTAAATTTCATTGATATGGTCTAGGTATTTTTTATTTTATATGCACTAGCTTACCGCCCGCGGCTTCGCCTGTTTTGTAAAACCTAATAAATTATATACTAAAACGTTCCTCTTTAATTACTCTATCCATTAAAAAAACCGCATCAAAATCCTTTGCGTAGTTTTAAAGATTTAAGCATTTAAAGGGACATAGGGACAGAGAAAGCGACTTTGTAACTATGTAGTGATGTTATTGTATGAGTGTTGCGAAATATTTACGTACAGACAACCACTAGACGCCCTTCGGAAACCACGTGACTATTTAAACTGATCGTAGAACTTTCTAGCCTGTTTACACATGCTCCCGGGATACGGATCAGCTAAGGATTACCAGGATAAATGTCATAGATTTACATAGATATAATCGCTTGAGAATATCGCCCTACTGGCTCTAGTTGTGACTAAGGGTCTAGTTATAGATAGGTATAATATTGTATAGGGTGTTTGTGTGTTTGGACGGGCTAATCTCTGGGACGGCTATTTTTGTATAGAGTGATTTATCTGTTACGTGATAACTATTTACTGGTATTTACTATTTGTTAAAGATTGATATTGTATTGGTTATTAAATTTTTAACCATTGTTTTTTATTAGTATTACGTTTTATTTTTTTTAAGGCAAGAAAAATCTGATTTATGAAAATTATATATTGGAACTCGTATAAACACGCTGCTCTTATATCTCTGGAACCAGGTATTCGAAAAATAATAATTAATTATTATATATAAGAATCATACTATTTTATAATAATAATCGTCCACATTCAATACATGTAAAGTCGGCATCATTACCGTCCATATACAAACGGACAATACAATTGTATCCATAATTAGGCAGTTAGCATTAATACTTCCTGAATGTTGGCACTAAATATGTCTAGATTGTAACTTGATTACTAAGCCTATATGGCTGTGTTATGCATGGGTTATTTAAATTATTATAAGGGCTGATTTTTCAATCCTTGGTATAAACTTATTCGTCGAATAATGTATAAAATTTTAAAAACGTATTATAATTGCCCGTATTTGAAAGTTTACGTGACATTTTAATATTATCGTGCAATACTTTATTGGACGGATAAGTTTTATCCAAGCATTGAAAATCGGCCCTAAAATGAGTTAAATAATTTTCTGAAGTTAGATTTTACAAGTGTTTATAGATTTAGATATTAAAGAGTTCAAAATGTCGGGATAAACATTACGATGAATAAATCGCCTTAAAAGATCTTAAATTTATATGAGTTATATAAATAAGTAATATCTTTTTGTGAATTATTTTTTATGTTACAATTACTACAGAAATTTCTTATAAATGTAGGTGAGTGGATTTTTTATAAATTGGTGACTTTATATTTTCGATTCAGGAAACTGATGGTTCGATTATATGGAAAATTCACGAACAGCTAAATATTTATTTGGAAAAGAATTAACAGGGGTTTTACGTACAAAAATGAAATACATACCTATGACAAATTTTTCGTTGCTAAATAAAATTCTATATTTATTTTATGGCTATAAAAAACTACAGTCTGTTTTATATAGGTATCATATATGTATATAAATAAAGTACATATTACCATTTTATAAGATTTAGTAGAATAATCAGATTTCATGACTATTTTGTCTGTCCTTTTTCAGGTAATCAGTTTATTTGCCAGCCGACGGAACTTTGCATAAATAATAAAATAAAACGCCTTAAGGTGAGATGCTAATCACTACATAGTATAAAACAAAGTCGCTTTCTCTGTCCCTATGTCCCTATGTCCCTTTGTACGCTTAAATCTTTGAAACTACGCAACGGATTTTGATGCGGTTTTTTTTAATAGATAGAGTGATTCAAGAGGAAGGTTTATATGTATAATAAGATCCATTAAATAGTGGAGAAGTACTGTTATTTTTGAGGTTTCTAATGTGATGTCGTAAAAAATTGCATTTTATTCCGCTTATATTGCAAACGCAGGCTGAACCCTACGAGTTTTATCAA
>CAJQZM010015450.1:26702-44810 GCA_907164665.1 Colias nastes
ACGAACCCGGGATTTTCTAGTATTATATCGAGGTTACTACTGGATCTTAGGAGGCGTAAAAAGTGTATCTAATATGTGGTTAATTACTAGTGAAGGAGTGGTTGCATTCTATCAAATATTGCGTGTAAATGTTTTGCTTTTACCCAGTCCTGGTGTTTATACTTTGTGCATAAATTAGTTGGAAATAAGGTTGGAAATGTTATAATTAAGTCGAATTTAACCTTTAAAAGTAGTTTGAAATATACAGTTTGATTAATAGAAGAATATTATACTGTATGAAATATTAATAAAAGCCAATTTATTGTAAAGTAATAAGCGATGTTTATTTATTTAATAAACCCTTTTGTTATATCTCGTGTTTTGTGGTTTGCAATAAATTAAAATGAACGATGTTTAAAAACAACGTTACATCTTGTTACGAACAGCAATATGCGTTTTATATTGGAAGGTACATAACGCTGAGAGTGTTGCCATATCACCACTTTGCATAGCTTATTATGTTAGTGCCACGGTGTTGTCAACCTTTGGTGTGAAAATTTGAATTTATAATCGTGGAAGTTATTTCGAAAATTGAATTATCATTTTGTTATTCTAAATATTTATCTTATTATTACTTAGTTATTATAAACATTGGAAGCTTGAAGATCGAAGCTTCAATATTAATGTTAATTTCATTTTATTCAGAAATTCAACAATTTTTACGCTTCTATATTCAAATCATACGACGATGAAGAGCTTTTTGTTGAATTTTCAAAATAAGCAAGTAATTAATTAATTATTTTAATCGATTAAAATATTACTAAGTAATAAAATATTACGATTAAAAAAAATATTACTAATAAAATATTACGATTAAAATATTACTAATAATTAAGTATTTACCACGATGTAGTTATTTCATAATGTTGTCGCAAAGTGACTGCTTTTTGTAATTTTTTTAAAGATAGATTTATATTTTAAAGAAGAATATACCTATTTTTAAAACCATGGACAACTAAGCCAGGCTCATCATCGCAATAAAATAGAAAAATAATATTAATACTAATTGAATAGCAACACGCGCGTGAAAATGTTGATCATAGCTGCCGAACCGATAAACCCTATCGTTTCCACTCGGCTGCGCTTACACCATTAACTTGCTATGTTTAATTTTATAGAAGCTGTATAAAAAACATTTTGTACAAGAAAATTTCGGTCAAGACCAACCACACACAAAAATGCATCTTACCCCCTTAATAATAAGTTGCATAATACGTTAAACAAGTCAACCCTAAATCGCTATGACAGTTGGAAGACCCATTTCAAGGAAACGTCCAATTTAAAGCTCGGGGTCTGATGTACCCCGAATTCGATCGGATGACACAACATTTGGTAATGTAGTGCTTAAAAGGGTTCCGGATTCGATTACCGATTAGATTCTCTTTGAAGTCGCCGTGTGTCCGGATGTGACTCGTGACGCGAATGATGGCATGTCAATTTATTTAGTTGCAATTGATCCTTTTTTGGCACGGTTTATACGCGCGGTTTGTTTGCAAATGTGAAAGTTGATGATAATATAATTTTATGGTCTTGTGAGAATGCAAATGTAGCAGTTAAACGGAGTTTTCTTGATCTTAGATATTGTTGCTTTGAAAGTATAATCAAATAAGTTTTGTATGGTAATAAGCAATAGAAGCTCAAATCAGAATTGCTTTATTTTATAAGTTGTAGGTCTATATTTTTGGTACAATGCTAAATAAAATACATACCTCGTGACACATTTAGTATAAGACACCGTGTAGGTATGGTTCATTTTAAATTATTTAAGATCATTTTAGCAATACATTTCGAATAAGGTGTTAACGGAAAGGAACATGCTGCATACATTTAATACAATAATTCTTTGCTTAAAACACAAGATGAATATAAAGTAACCATCCAAATAAGTTTATTTGTAATAAACCCAGTTGAATAGAAATACAGTAAAAATATCCCAGAAACCTATTCAACATGAAAAAAAGAACAACTATTTAATAATTATACAGTACTCCCAAACTGATAATGCGCATAGAAAAATTCGTCACTGTTCGGCAACTGTCATATTACCCGAGCCTCCGAAGACGATATGTATATAGAGTGGTTAAATGTATTTTTTTCATGCATAGTTAATTAGAACTATGAGTTTTATTGTGATTTTATGGTAAAAGAGATAAGTAACGAAATTTGTTTCGATAATTCAATGTAAGTTAATAGCGAGGATAAGCCACACGATTGCAAATATATATTTGTTGTATTGATTTACTTGGAAAATTCTATACTTAGAACTATTAAAGTGTCTTACTGAAGCTGGCGTAATGATGGAAGTATGGAAGGTTAAAATAAGACAAAGTTTATATTAAAAAAAAAAGATTTTCAAACACTGGTTTACATTTAAATTGTGAAATCTAATCATTAAAATCTCAGGCCAAAGGATTTACAGAATCAGGGATTATCTCTATTTCTGATATCGTAGAATGATCAGAACTTTCATTATGCTCATATTCATTTTCACTTTCCCCACTGCTATCTGCTACCTGTGTAAATAATCATTTTACCGGAAAATTCAACTTTGAAACAAAACTAAGAAGGGTATGTAACAGCATCTCTTTATAATTCCATACAGAGATAATACGTGCGGTCACCACCAATATATAAAGACGACTGACGGATTTTTGAATTTTTTGACTGACAGACTACCGTCACCTATCGCCCGAATTGTTTTCGATTGTGTATGACTCTGAATTGACTCCTATTTCTTTCGAACAAGGTGCAAGATGCAAGTGCATTGTTTAGGGCACTTACGATTCATTGATTCGGGGTGATTCGGGTGTTTCTGGAAATACGATAATTAGCGAAGATCTGCATGCGCATTATTAATTTTGGAGTACTGTAATTTCTCTAGACAATATACTTACTATAAACAAACACCTATCTCCATTCCATTCACTACATTATTATCTCGACCTTGACACGTAGTAAAGTAACTATAAGATGCGAATTTATTTGCGTAGATTTTATATTTTTTCTTAGAAAATATTCTGTTAACGGGTATTAGGTTGTGAGCTTGGTATTTATTAAAAATGTAAGTTAGCAAATGTTAGATTTTAACGCTTTGGTAAATTTTGAAGGGTTGAACTTATTGTGATATCACATTGTTTGATATCGTGAAAAGTAATATGTAATTGTAGAATTTTTAAGCGTTTTGTAGAGATGCGTAAATTTATTAATACACAATAAATATATTTAGAAACAATGTAATATTAGGTATTAGTATGTACTTACTTATACAATTGTTCCTTTAGTTACCATTCAAAGTTTCATAATTTATTACATTACAATCAAAATTACATAATATCTGTATCACAGGTTTAGCTAAATTGTCAATTATAATCGGTATTAGCTCAGTAGTTCCGACGTGATTGAGTAACAAACACACAAAGTCACCCAATTATATTGTTACTGGATTCCCATAAATGAATTTGTCGCAATTGTTGACCCGTGACGTCAGAGTTGAGTTTCACAGAGTAGTGAAGCATAGAGGCTGACTAATATTGTTATAATTTTATGACATCGTAAATTGATTATAGAATTTAAATATTGGACGAATTGAAGTTTTCACATACTAAAATTTAGTATCTACTTTTTTTTCCAAAATGCTTATAATTTTCTCCCTAACTTTGCATCACTCTACATTAGTTTGTTTGGATGTGCTTTCTGTTTAATTAAAATGAAAAGTAAATATTCTAAGGAAAATAGTAATAACCATAAAACTTATTTATTACTGTAGTTGCAAATATATTTAAAATTTATACCGCCGTCAACTTAATTAAAATTCAACAGAGTAGTCAAATGTAGATACATTAAAATTCATCCCGACCCAGCTCTAATAAATTATTGTCAACTCTCCAAGATTGTTTACGGTCAAGACAGTGCCTTTCGTTACTATTGTAGATTGGAATCTAGAAAATTTATGTGTTTTATATCAAGTACATTAAAAAAAAGGTTTTAATCCGCTCATAATATGGACAACAAAGGATTCTTTAAGTTAATGTTAAAGATTGTTTTAGGGCAAACATACATATACCCCGCATGCAAAGCATTTTGGCGCCAAAACTTACAGAGTAGTCAAATACAGAGGCAGCCATTAGAATTAATTCCTCCCCTCCGCTATAAATTATCGTCAACATGCTTCAGGGTTTCCTTCAGTCAAGTCAGCTGTATTCGTGACTTTCGTTAAAGAGAATTTGGTATCTTGAATCATCGCAGTAATGTTTGGGGAATTGAAATTTATTAAAAAAAAACTTATTAAATTTTACATTTTTCTCGCGAAGGACAAATTTAAATAAAATACAACAAATAAAAATGTCCATTGTGATTCTGCTGAATCTGCTGAATGCAAAATAATGATAATATACTCAATAGTTTAAGTAAAGTGAACGTTTGAAAAGTCATGGGAGCTTTTCAAAATTTTGCCAAGTTGCTCATATTTATTGAATACCTACTGTTACCAAATCTTACGATATTCCGCATTTAATATCCTTCTTTTTACTAGATAATTATTTAAATGCCATGATTTGTCACCATTAGCCAGCGAAACTTTTCCTTGGGCACATACTTCCCTTTTTCTTTTTAGTCAAATATAACATTAAAATTCACCCCAGGTGGCTTGGCAATAAATTGTCGTCAACACTCAAGGCTGTGTTTGGCCAAGTCAGTTCGTAACTAGTGTCTATGTATTATATAGTATACTAGCTGGGCCACGCGGTTTCACCCGTTAAACAAGCATTTATATCTTTTATGTGTTATTCTGGAATGTTTGTTACCTGGCAGATATCACTGCATTGTGATAGAGCCGCCAATTGTATTTACGACCTACATCATTCATCAGCTTTTCCGTACAAGCACTACCAAACATATACAAACTTTGACGTTTATAATAATAGAAAGATTTAAGATACGTAACTGCAGTGTCTATGTCTATCTACACTGTGTTTTTAGTGGAATTTTAGGATTCGTATAGTAGGTACCTAGGTAATGAAATTATTCGCCTTTCACGATCGCAATGTTGAATTATTTTGATTGATCCCGTGATTGAAATGGATAATTTACTATTAGATGCATAGGTAGGTAAATGAATAACTATTTTTGTAGTTATATTTTTGTGTAGGTAGTTATATGAAAAAGTAGTGCTTGTAATTATCATATGTTTGAATACGTAATGAATGAACTGTAACTGAACCGATGGACAAATTTCAATGTATTTTGATAATTAGATATATATAACACTTTTTATTGATAGTCAACTTTTTTTCCGATGAACACATTTTTATTTTATTTTGCGCAAGCGAATTCGCAGAAGAAAAAATAGTATTTAATATAATTTTACTTAATGTGAATAACTATCCAATTGCATCAATTTTCATATTTTTTATAGTTCAGAATTTAAAAACCTTAATATTAATTAAATTAATATTTTAAAACGTCCAGTGAATAGTTTTTTTAGTTAAGTTGACATTGACCCATTTCAAACACAAAATAAATGAAATTACAATACAAGTTAGAAATGGAAATTTATCTTCAATTTTCATTGAAACTGTTAATTAACTTGTTTCACTTTGTAACAGTTATTTTATACTGGATATTTTTAACGGAATTATCATCATTTAAATTTTATTTTATCTGTGTAAGATAAAAATTATTACTGACTATGTACTTAATAGGTAGGGAGCTGGTGGCAAAATGTCGATGTAGGTTGTAATAAATTTAATGTAGGTACCTAAGGGATTCAATATAATATTTTGGCCAATGCTGACTAATTGTTTAACGCAAATGAAATTATTATTATCCACTCAAAATAATGTATGAAAATATTTCGATTTTTGATGTAAGATAATAGTGATGATATCTTTTAAGACTACGGATAATATAAAATATAAATAGATACTTATATTACAAGTAAATATTTATTTAGAAGCAATTAATCTTTGGTCCTTAGTTAGTTCTAATTATTAAAATAGCTCAATTCGGTTAAATAACGATAAAAAGTCTATGTCATTTAGGAATAATGAAGTTTCATAGTAATTTAACAATTCTCAAAATCGTCAGCTTTTGAGTTTGTGTGTAAGTGACACAAACATAAAAAAAACTTTCTACCAACCACTAGCTCTCTTACTATCTCGTAAATAGTTAAAAGTAATGCAGTTATATTTAACTCACAGTTAGAGAAGCTCAAAGGTGAGTTCAAATGAGATATGTTTGAATTAAAACCCGCCAATTAGAAAGTTCTGGATGGTTAATGTTTGATCTAATTGCTTATGAGCTTTTTTTATGTTTGTACTTGAAGTTTGTTTGGTACTAATAAATATTAAAATAAAAATATAATAATTTGAATTTAATTTCCACCAGTGGTATAAATGAATATACCAAGCAAAAAGGGAATTACAGGCATATATTGTACTTTTTCGAAGTTGCATATAAAAAGAATTAAAAAACAGCTTGATAAAAACGGACGTACAGACAAAAAGCGAAGTTTGAAAATAAGGTCACGTTTTACACTTTCGGTACGGACTGCGGAACCCTAAAAAAGGCTGCTATTCTAACATCTGAATTGTAATGTTAAACAGCCTTTTATCCAATATACATATGCAAAAGGCATTATATGAATATTTACGCAGAACCTACTTATACCAGAAAAACAAAAAATGTCTTCGAGGAAAAAAATGTCGTACCTATGTATATTTCTGGTGGTCTTTTTTTTTGATCTGATGTGCTGCCGAACTGTCAAATTTTTGTGACCCATTTTTTTTTTAGTTTGTTTTTTTTTTGATAATAGGGTATCCCTTACATCCGTCTAGCATATTGCGTTAACTACTAAATAATACACATAGTTAAAAAAAAACCACGCTAATCACATGGCATTATTATATTGACATCTATCCTTGATAAGTGTACATAGTTTGAATTAAATCTGTCCGTTTACAGTGGGTCAAAATCGAGTCTAAAGGAATCGGTTACAAACATACAGGTGATGCTAAAAGCTTATTAAAACTGTACAAACTAGTAAGAATTTATAATAAAGACTTTGTTTTCGAATATTTCATTACAAACTTCGCTGCGCAAGTAAGGTATACAAATAAATTAATTTTAAAATAATTATATTTAAATTGCGTTTTCCAGACGACTCCCGTATCTGAATGTATTGTAAATTACATACATTTATAATATTTGATGAGTTTCGCATTTCGAGGTATTGACTAGGTTTCATATTAAATACTGAATTTTAAGCCTGCAACTGCTTGAAAATAATTTCACCTAGGAAGGTATTGTAGAAAATTGGTCTTATATTTTTCGAGCTATAGTTCAAAACTCTAACATTTATTCATCTAAGTGCATATTTTAGAAAAGCTTTTGATTCATCATAAAATATTTTACAAATGGATTTAGCACCGCATTGAAAAGCAATTACAGAAAAGAGCCAGCAGGACAAACTTTTCAATTTCATGTCCATTTAAGAATACAGTGACTCTTAAGCGACAACATTCCATGGATTTTCTTCTTCTTTTCATACTTAAAAAGTCAAGTTAATAACACCTTTAAAACACAAAATAAATAATTCTTACCGCCTCCAAATCACCTCTTTGTATGACATTTAAATATTCCATTCTCAACCAAAACATTGGGAGCTTGCAAGCCAAGCGCATTAGTTGCATACGAGTATTAGCCAAGCATTAAGGCGGTATATCGGGAAAACCATTAAGAATGCAATGCTAATGAGCCGTCTAACAAAGTTTGGCTATTGTTATGCATATTATTATACAGCCAATAATTCGGGATTGTTTATGAAAGCGCTTGGTGAAGGAAATGTGTGTCTGAACGAAATATTCTTAAAAATGTAATACAAGAACGCCTCAAGAGAGTTTTTGTTTTAGCTCTAAACTATGCTACATTTTTAACGTTAACTATCTTAGAATAATTATAAAAATGAATCTTATGAATAAGTCATTTGTACGCTCAGAGAATATAAAGAATATTACATGTATCAACGCACAGCCCAAACCACTGAACAGATCGGGCTGAAATTTGACGAGCAGGTAGATGTTATTACAACGAATTCAAGACGACAAACATTCCTGACTGTCGAGTAGAAATCGAATTATCTTTCACAAGGATTAAATTTCGCACTCCTACACGTAACCATTGTCTTAAATAATTCAAAACTAACTATAGTAGTAGGTATAAACTCAAACTCAAACAATTATTTATTCAATTAGACTTCTTCCAGAAGCACTTTTGAATCGTCATTATTTTTTTTTAATTTACCACCGATTCGTAAAGCAGTATCTATGGAGAAGAACCGGCAAGAAACTCCATATTTGTCTTTTAAAGTCATGTCCATATACAATATAATTTTACATTAAATGTTACTTACATCTAACTACATAATATATATTATTATCATAATATGCCAAAGAACTGTCCTGTAGTTCTTACGTATCTTCTTATATATAAAATTCTCGTGTCACAATGTTAGTCTGCATACTCCTCCGAAACGGGTGGACCGATTCTCATGAAATTTTCTGTACATATCGGGTAAGTCTGAGAATCAGCCAACATCTATTTTTCATATGTACCACGGGCGAAGCCGGGGCGGACCGCTAGTATGTATATATAATCAAGCCCTAATGACCAAGCATTTAATTGACATAACGTTTAGAACAGAAGGTGATAGGTATTAATCGGTCTCAAACAATCGAAAAGCCTCTATTGTTGGATTAGCGAATTATATTCAGCTTTTGACAGTATTTCGTACTCACCATTAATTTTGGATGTGATTGAAAATACGGGTCGATAACCTGTCTAGATTATGTTAATATGGTGGATTTATCAGAAATATAGCTTGCCGGATTCAATTCTTTTAATAATTCTGTAGGATAGATGTTGTACTTTATCCTAAATATGTATATCATTTTTATCTTAGTACAGCTCGCAAGTTCATAAGTTTGTAGTAAATTAAATATTGTTTTTAAATACAAAATTTACTTCTTATAAATATTATCATATATATGCCTTATTTTTTGATATAATCCATACTAATATTATAAATGCGAAAGTAACTCTGTCTGTCTGTCTGTCTGTTACTCAATCACGCCTTAACTACTGAACCAATTTGCATGAAATTTGGTATAGAGATATTTTGATACCTGAGAAAGGACATAGGATAGGTTTTATCCCGGAAATCCTACGGGAACGGGTTTTTCTTTGAAAACGCGGGCGAAGCCGCGGGCGGAAAGCTAGTATTAAATATATGGTATGTTTATCCAATTTTTTTAAATATAGTCTTGAAATGATTAAAGTGTTTTTGTTTATTGACCATGGAAAAGAATCACTCGATCGATTGCTTGGGTTTGTAAAAATTATAATCCAAGATTTAACGTTGGATTACTTTAATAATATTCAATTAAATCGCTGTTATGTGTGCTGTAGGTGTGTATGTATGTGTGTATAAACTAAGTATCCATTAGGATAGTCTACCTTTTGTGTATAGCTATAAATTATTGTAATGCTAGCGCGCTAGATCTAAGCCCCAGTTGAATAAGAAAAATAACCTCATTTCTTAATCCAGAAAGTAACTTATTCGATATACAGTTGAAGGTCGAACACACAAGATAAATTAATTGATTATGAGGTTTTAGTAAAATGTAAGCTCATTTTTTTATCATGTCAACTATTACAATTTTATGAATAGCAGTTATTTTAAACTATTTTAAAATTATTGCATTAACAATATAATTCTTTATTTTTGTTAAAAAGTATGAACGCAATATGAATAAGTATGACAAAAATATAAAATTCAAGTCTTAATACCGAATTTCTCTCTCCCCTACACCTTCAAGACAACCACCCCTGATCACCTACAGAATCGCCTATTCAAATATAATCGCCCTCAAGTGCATAGAGGGAACGGTTGCCATGGCAACGTAATTCCCTCCGACCCTCGCACGATATTCGTCAAACTGTCACCGGCCATCCGTCACACCGCACCAAACATTCGTCAAACGAAAATAGATGCCTTCATTTGGACGTTCGTTAAGTGATAATTAATAGTTTCGGTACGGTGTAAGGGGAGACGAGATTTGTTGACAAATGCTGGCTGCTTGCTGTAACGGTTTGATTTAATTGGCTTTGCCTATTAGCATAATGTGAATGTGTGGTATGAAGTTTGAAGCTGGGACTTAAAATATTCTTTGTGTAACAATACAGATCACTACATAGTATAAAACAAGCTTACTCTGTCCCTATATCCCTATGTATGCTTAAATCTTTAAAACAACGCAACGGAATTTGATCCGGTTTTTTTTATAGGCAGTGTTTCGCGGGGAAGGTTTTAGTTTATAATTTATTAGGTTTTAAACAAAGCGGGCGAAGCGAAGAAAGCTAGTAAAGTATATAATACCAGTTGTACATCACGGATTTACTTGTAGACGAAACCACAGTATAGAATTTTGATTAAAAATTAATGGAATAATTGATACGGAACCCACAACAATATCACGCTTGACCGTTTTATGTTTATTTAATATTATTCACTAAAATATTGACGACTCAGTTTTCTATATTTACTTTAATGCAGTTACGATAAAAGCCCATACAGAGAATAAATTCAATTTATTATTCAGTTTTTAAAATAAATGGATGGATAGAAAATTGAATTTTTGATGTTGACGCGGGCATATAAACAAACTACCTGCAGAGAGGATGTTTTATTACATAAATCAAGTATGGATAACTGATGTTATATTAAATAAATAGTTTATTTGGTTTATGATTATTAAGGATCATTTATTTTTAAATATGGTCGGCATTACATAACATAACTGTGTATAGAGCTTTTTTGACACCTATTTATGTGAAACAACAACCTATAATGTTTCCTATGAAGATATATTTTCAATTTTATTATTTCAATTTTTGTATGAAAATGTACGTTATACTTTCGAGTAAAAAATTTAGATGGTGATTTATTATGTTAGTGACATCACTATACATAGTATAAAACAAAGTCGCTTTCTCTGTCCCTATGTCCCTATGTCCCTTTGTATGCTTAAATCTTTAAAACTACGCAACGGATTTTGATGCGGTTTTTTTAATAGATAGAGTGATTCAAGAGGAAGGTTTTAGTATTTAATTTATTAGGTTTTAGACAAAGCGGGCGAAGCCGCGGGCGGTAAGCTAGTTAATAATATTTTCAAGACGTAAAAATGAATAAACCAACGGGTTAAGCGTATTTACCTAAACAGTAAAGTAATAGCCTAGATCTAGTATCTATATTAATAACAAATGAACATTAATAACTTCACATTTTAAAACTAATTTATGCAGAATAAAGTAAAGTATTTTTTAGAGATCCTTCTTGAAACTTTATATTAGTTACTCAGTGAAACATAAATATTATTTCATTACCTTTGAACAATCTCGATTTGATTAGGTTTTCTGCGGTTTGACTTTTCTTCGTAAAAATAAGTCGTAAAACAGTGAATTAAGGGTATAAAATGTTTATTTTCGACCCGGGATCGACCGTTCCTGAGTAATTGTGTTTGTAATGATAAAAACAATTGCTTTGAAGAAATTGTTCGGTTAAATAATGAACGAGTTTGGGATTTTTAAGCTGAAAATGATGGGTGTAATGAGATTATGTTTTGTGGTGTATCACGTTTGTTAAAGTACCTACCTAAATCGAATCCGTATTGGATAAATCGTGAGACGGGTTTTGAGCGCGTCGCTCTACAATGCAATGCATTGTTCAAATTGAAATATTTCTACTTATATATTTATTAAATTTAAGGATTCATCCGTAACACAATTACTCATCTCTTACTTTGTTCCCTTATGTAATGTCGAAGTATTATTGCATATTGAATATTTATTATCAAAATCAGCTTCAATATTTCTCATTTATTGTCGTTTTTCGTTTAATGAGTCAATATACTCCTTCGCTTTATCAAGAAACATAGCCTTATTAATTTATTAAACATAGCCTTATATAAAATAAGTTATTAAACGAACTAATAACAAAAGAATAAATATAAATGTAATAACAAAAATGCATTTTATCGTATGACTAATGTAAGCGTCACTTAGTTACACGTGCAAGTAACCCGTGACGGCTGATATGAAAATAACGGTCCAATGACCCACTAAAATAAATTGAATTTTAAAGATTACATTTTTAGTGTAAAGTGAAGAGGGTTTATGCTTCGTTTAAACTTATCCCAAGTTTGCGATGTTTTCGATTTGTCAATTCCTTTGTCTGTTATGGACTAAAAGGCGTTTTAACTTTACCTAAAAAGTAAAAATAAATCCAATTTAGAATTAATGTACTTATTACAATTGAAGATGATAACTTAATTATAATAAACAACTTCTTTCGCGCTTTATATTGTTGAAATTCTCATTTAAACAGAAATTAATCAAAATTTACTGCCCTGTTATGTATAAAATGGAAAATATTTAATATTTTCAATTGTTATAATACTCTGTACAAAATACTCAAATGTATAATACCTACTCTTTACTAAATACTAGTTCAACTATTTTCAGTGTATCTAACCAATCATTTTTTTCATTATCAGTTACGTACATAAATATTGTCTATTTTTAATTTTTAACAGCGCGTCTGATTTATTCCCCTCCCAGTTAAAAATAACTAGCTTTAAGATAAACTTATTCTTAAATTAGCTTCAATAAAAGTTATAGTTCGTTGTTTATCATATTCATTAAGAAGTAATATGAATTATGTGGAGATAATATATTTTGAAGTTTATGGCTGTCTGCTTAATAGACTTTTATGTATTTGTTTATTATTATTTAATAGATGAATTGTGGGTGGTATGGCTACCTTCTTCCCTATTTTGTATGACGAATACGATGTGTATGTATGTTCCTTTTAATAGGACTGTATCGATTTGGATAAATTTTCGTAAATGTATATAGTTTTTAATCAATCACTTTTTATATTTATCAATCAATCAATCGCATGGACTAGTCAACTCCATCATTGTAATTTTTTTTTATATTCCATCGTAGTTCATGCAGTCATTCAGGTATGAAATAGTGACAGACAGACATACAAAGTAACCGTTAGTATGGATTGAACTATGAACTATAAGTATTTAAGAAAAAAATAGTTTTTTCGCTTAGGAAAGTTTACAGAAAATTGATTTTATGATAGCTCAGACGTTTTGCCTCGAAGATTTCAACTTTTAGAAGTTTTCGAAGTAAGCTCAAAGTATTTACATACTTAGTTGTTATGAGCTGAAGTATCGATGTAAAATATCTATAAAATATACCTACAAATATGTATTTTATTACATTAATTGAATTATATAATTTAAATAATCTATCATAAATTATATTCTCATGTTCTAATTCTATTTAAACTCGAATATTCGTGTGGGTGGATGGATATTTAGGTACCTACTTACTCTTTTATGCTAATTCTAGAAGGGATTTATCATCTGAGAGAGGATTAATTACATTAACATGTAGCTAAAAATAAAAAAAATATAATTAGCTTCCAATAAAATCGTAAGTACTAAATCTATGTAGTAGGTATAAAATAAGTTCAAGACTTATAACTCCAGAACGGCTGAGCAGAAGTTAATTATTTTTTAGGATTTATATTCGACGTAATTAGGTTAATAATTGATAAAAATTTTAAAAACTTACAATAAATGTCTGCCTAGCCAAAGTCATATTTAGCTGCAAGGAGCAATCAAATAAAATATTAATATAATTACGAAATATAACAAATAAATATCTTTCACATTCCAATCGATTGTCGCGTCAATTGGAAACAAATCAGCTGATCAAATATCAAGCTCGCGCCCTAGGGTTGTCACAAGTCTCTTTAGATTTTTTTCTTTCTTTAGAAAATCTAGTAGTAATTTTAGCAATTTGAAAATTTGGGAGTTGACAACCCTACTTGTAAGAGGATTTAATATATTTATCCAATTACATATATCCAGATTTCGAATTATATTCAAGTGTATCGAAGAAATTATTAAAGCTTCACGCGTCCTACGTACATTATTTGCTCGTAACTAAATCAGTATGTTATAGTAGGACGCGTGAGGGGTTATGATATAATTGGCACTTACTCGTTCACAGTTTTCCAATTTGATTTTGGGATATATAAATGTCAAAATAATTAGGATTAATTTAGTTTATTTTGCTATATGAGAGAATAAAGGTAGGTATGACGTAGGAGACAGACGGATGATGTATATTTAAGAAGATTTAGTTGTAAAATACCTGTTTTTGTTTTGTACAATATTTTAATTAGAATTTTTGTTTTATTTACAGGTACTTTAAAATACTAAGAACATGCTGAATCGTTCAGATTTCACATAGAAGTGGCCTGCGATACATATTGTGGTAAAGTATTTTTTTTATTGTAGATAGGGAAGAGCTTGATCACAATCTCGCCTGATGGAAAGCTAAGATGTGGTCTAAGATGATACGCGCTTCCCTAGTAGGTACCGGTTCACTCTTCGCTGAAAACTGTATATTTTAGTTGTTTCAAAGTTGTAAATTAGTTTCAAAATTAATCTCGGGAAATAAAAATATAGGTAAATAACATAAATAACACTAAATCAACTTTTACAAGAATGAGAATTAATTTTTATTTAACTTCTGTTACACATGTTCATGAATTCATTTAAAAATGATACAGTTGTATCGATTGATTTATAGTATCAGAAAGTTTTATTTCGATTAAAAATATTCTTCCCAATTTAACGTACCAACCCTACTGTAGTCTTCAAAAGTCCTATACAATAATATACTTTATGGCTCAATGAATAGAGTCTGCTTCAGTTTTTTATTACCTATTAATACTATCGATAGATTAGATCAAATGAACGTCGGGTATTTGATTAATTGTTGAGAAAATGTGATCGACAAAGGAATTATGTTCATCGAAGATTGGAGAATGAATCAAGAATGAGTACAATGTTTCATACAATATTGTGTTTGGAAATATGTTTTGTTAGTAAACGTATAAAAGGATTTAGATGGAATTTTGAATCGAAAAATGTTAGATCTTCAATTGACATTGGTAGTTGGTAAGATATCCATCTGCCAACCCGCACTTGGCCAGCGTGGTGAGTTATGGTCTGTACCCACATATGAGGCCCGTGTCGCAGCAGTGGGAACGTATATGGGCTGATGATGATGATGATGATGATGAAGATAACTATAATATGTGGGGGAAAATTTAATACTATGTGTATTTAGATTTCACTGATCAGGTTATTTTCAGAAAATACTTTAAGAACTGATTCTGTCATGACGATCGAACCTATGATCTCTCCATTTAAACACTTTAATTTACCAAAAGAAAAAATAGCGTGTGTGCCGAGCAAACGTGAAAAGTGAAAATTAGTTGTCAAGATTCAAAGATACCAAAATCGTCGCCTTACTCCATGACGTGACGGTACTGCCATGACGCAACCTTTAAATTTTACTCTCAACGCACCAAAAGAAGTTTCACTTCAAAAAACGAACAAAGAATTTAAATCACTTATTTTTTGTGCTTCCCTTTAATAATAATTCATAATTTGTTTCTAAGCGAAGTCTGTTTCTTCATCCCATTACAACTTTTCATCTGGAGCGCGGATAAGTTAAAAGTCAGTAAACGATGATTTACATTAAAAACAGTTCAGCAAAACTTCGAATAAGACCAGTATGGGTCTTATTCAACAACTTTGCGATGTAAATGAGATAAAATTCACTTTACTTATGTATTTAGTTAAATTGTGACTACATATGTATGAGGTTCTTTTGTTAAAGCCAATGCAAGTGAAAATCTGGATTTAGGTGTGTTCTGTATTATGACAATTTTAGGCTATTCGTTTTGCTTATGAGGGTTAAGACGTTTTACCTATAGTCTTGCGGTGGTTTGATTTATCAAGTTTATTAGAGAGATCCTTATTATTGGCCATAGAGATGACTATAATATAATAAAAATACGGCGAGTAATTTTACAGATTTTAGTCGATTCAATTTACGTGTGGTAAGCGAAATTTCAGAAATTTTTGAGTGCAGATTTCTTTCTTTTCTAATATACAAGGTTTTTTTTCTATAATATTATGAGTAGGTAAGTAATTTCCCGTCTGGTTGTATTACAAGATTCCACCCTCCACTTTCGACCAACAATTTATTATCATGTTTCCATGTAATACATTCCTTGACTTACACAACCCCCTTCAAAATCGCAAACGTTAAGTAAAACAATATAAAGCGGTCATTTGTACCTGTCAGGCAGCGAAGGGTTGACATGTAAACACGTATGACCAACGTTTGTTTTGCGATAAGCGTCCCGTATCGGTATTATGATAGGTGCGTTTTGTACCTATTTGAATCATACTGTAGCTGTAGGTATAAAGATAAAGGGTGCTATAATCGATACTTTAATATTATAAATGCGAAAGTAACTCTGTCTGTCTGTCTGTTACTGAATCACGCCTAAATTACTGAACCAAATTTCATGAAATTTGGTATGGAGATATTTTGATACCCGAGAAAGGACATAGGCTACTTTTTATCCCGGGAAAATGACGCAATCCCGGAAATCCCACGGGAACGGGAACTGTGCGGGTTTTTCTTTGACTGCGCGGGCGAACCCGTGGGCGGAAACCTAGTGTAAGATAAAGCTTTATGAAATGTAAAGGATATGTTGCTTATAATTTGCTAATTATTAAAAGTGCGTAGGGGTCTGTTTAATCTGGGCAAACTCGGTAAGTTTGTTCCCGCTTAAAATCTATACTTACCTATATTTGTATACTTACCTAGGTACTATATCTACTGATATACTCGTATCTACAGTAAAAGTATAAAGCTGAAGAGATTGTTTGTTTAAACCCGCTAATATTAAATTATAATACGTCACATTACTTCCTATACTTTTATTTATATTATTACACCTTATAATATTCGCAATAAATAACTATTCACGAAAAATGAATATGAGAACAAAAAATAAACATTTTATAGGACATTCAAAAGGAAAGCGATCCCGAGCGATAGGTAGACTGATATCTAGTCTAACCAATATTCCCATGCATGGATAGAATTGAAAACCTAAGCACGTCTGGGCCTAGGATTTGGCTAATTGCCTGTATTGTATCGTACCTATTGCGAACCTAGCGAGTTACCATGTGCCTTATGGGCCCTCTTCACAATGGGCAGCGTTGGCCCAACTAATGATAGTTGATGTTTGCCGCCATTACGGCGAATATGAGTAAACTTCTACAATGACGGCCGATAGACATTTAGGTCATCTACACTATCGTGATTGCTTCTACTCGCCCATCGCTGCACATTGTGGAAAGGGCCCATTATAGCAGTATTATTTCCAGTGTGGGAAGGTGATGGTGCTACACGACCTATAGCGCTGTCCTTTTTGCAAACTGGAAATAATACTGATATAAGACATCACGGTATGGAGGCTACATTTAATTTAACTCTCTGTCTTATTCAGTTTGTATTGTTTATGAAAAACGCTTTTGTTAGTGTCAGTTGAGAGGTTCGTAGTAATTATTTTTAGTGGTATAAAAATTATTCCATAAATAAAGAGATTATGTAATTTATTACAATACGGTAAGAAGATTAATTTGAGTATGCCACAAAATAAATGAACATTTATTACTTACATTTACATATTAATAATTGCAAAGAGAATAATATAATCAAAGAGAAAAGGATACAATGTATTATGATATCAAACGTAAAAAAGATATCATTTAAAAGATAAAATATCTGTTAAAGCCAGCTGCTGAAAGGCAGTGCTGGTTTTCAGTATCGTTCTCAGTGATCGTAACTTATACTTCAATTATAACCACACTACAGAAATTAAATATATCATCTAAATATCTTCATCTCCCAGCATTATATTTAGATAACAACAGTACCGTACAGCCGGTTGTCTGGAAGAAATCTCTATTTAGCGATAAGGCTAGCGTTTGTAACAATGTCCTAGGTTTCAGTTTGTAATTTATCTAGAGCAATAAAGCATGAATAAATCTATACATA
>CAJQZM010015451.1:0-19907 GCA_907164665.1 Colias nastes
TAAATAGTTTAAGAGATATATCGTAAAAACCATTTCAACCGCTATTTTCAAGATGGCGGCCGTGGGACAAGGGTGGCGACCCCACAAACTTGGTTTTAGCTTCACACTGACCCCCCCTACACATCAAAAAAACAAAATTGCGTCCTCTAAAAAATGCAAGGTTAGGGCTAAAAAATGTAACATTTCAATGGATCACTAAAAATTTCTATTGAACTGCGTTTTTCAATGTGACACACTACTTTAAATAGACCACAATTTAATTCCCATTCGTGCCAGATAGACTTTTTCTTGTCTGTCGTCTAAAGAAACACTTTTTAACACTCACTATTAAGTATCTATGCACCTATCAAATTGCAACACCTTATATCTACATCAAACAATAGACCAACACATGTAATATTTCGCCAAACAAGGCGACAATGGCTTGTTATACCTTTGTTAGTACAATTCAATTCAATTTCGTCACAAAGATATGAAGAAAAATTATATACACGCGAATATACAACTATGTAGGTACCTATATGTCGTAACTCGTAATTCCTTTTGATTTTGTCACTGTAGGAATAATAGCGTACCTACCTGGGTATCTATAATTTGCTATGCTATGATTCACAAAGCTTTTCATTTAGGCTGTTAAGAACTAAGATTAAGTAGGTAAATAGAATAACTTTCAAAGCTACAAAATAATATAAACAAATGAGAAACTAGGTAATTAGAACCGTAAAGCCGGGACTAGTAATTAAACTGTACAGCCTATATTAAACCCAATTTGTTTTACGTTTCAATTTAAAAGCCTCAATAAAATGTAAATTACGGCCATTTTTTAATCCAATTATAGAGCTAAACTAAAATTGACATTGAAAATGAAAACAATAAAAACGCGTAACAATTTTACAAGAATGTCATGGCTAAAACGGTCAGAAAAGTGAAACGTGGTAAAGCGAAGGAAAATATCAAACCACCAGCAATAATAGTCACATCACCGGACAATACAGAGATGACAGTTAAAGCAATCGACACAGAAAAAGCTAACGACCTAACTACAAAACCATTTATAGACGACAACAACAAAAACATGGAATTCAACGTGAATCAACTCATCGCTGAACTATCGGAGAATTCGCGAGCTTCCAAAGGAGAGATAGAGCACATACAAAGGAAGCTCTTGCAACAAGCAAATGAGTTTTTAAAAGTGAACGCATTCGCAAACCAATCTGAGCCCAGGGTAATCAGCACGATGCAAAAATACCCAGTGTATGGCGTGCCAAACGGAGCCTCGAATTGTGTTCAAGAGGCTCAATTAGTTCCAGAGAAGTTAACAAATAATTCTAGTGCAATGATAAGCACGCAAAGGGTCACAAGCGAGGCGGGAAGAAGTTTTTTCTCGGAAACAGGTTTCGCCGCGCGCGTCGCCAGTCAGCCCGCCGCGTCCATGCGAGGTGAATGTCTAACGTTTTATTCGGTTCATTAATTATTGTAGAAAAATGTGTGTTATTTGTTAAGTGTTACCGTGGATTGTTCAAATACGACGCTACGTTTGGGTATGTATTCTTTTTTTGTATATCCTTGATTGGATCACATATCTTCAACTTGGTGATCAGTTACAGACATTCAGGTTTTCTTTTAGATGTGAGAGAATTTTACGATATGATTGTGTAATCGATCTAGCTATCGATTAAGGTGTTTGGATCCGCTGATTTTATTTATTAACATGTTCGTCAATTTCACCAATTACCAATTTGTAAAGTTCTTGTATTATTTTCTTACGTCTTTGTTGTAAGTTATCGTTTATTTGAATATAGAACGTAAGGTTATAAACAACTTGTACAACACAAAATGTGGAACTTCGACTTTACTTGTTTCCAAAGAGGGACGTATTATTAAGAGGTTTTATTATGACACACCTACGTCAAAAGAACTCACGTTTTTGTTATATTTTAAGTGAAAATAGTTTCCATTGACCACCTGTTTTGTGGTTAGCTTTGCTACCGCGAGGGCTCGAATTGTATTCCTGTTTGAGGATACAACATTACGCTGATAACTGATCGTCAGACAAGTGATGAAATATATTTTATTAGCTCTTGAATTTATATATCTTGAATTTAAACACGTGTAAAAGCCTTTAAATTTTTTCAGTAGGTGTAAGCTAGAAAGTAGACATGTAGCCTGTACTTAAGTAGGTACCTACCTATGTATTACATGTGAATGTTAAATTCAGATTATCTTATCTTTCTCACCATCTATGAGCCAGTCTTTCCACGATTACAACGTTAAGAATTTTCACATGGAAATTAAACAAAACCGGGCAGACGTATCATCAGTATACTATTAGGTAGGTACCTATATTATCTGTGTCGGGGCTGAATATCTACGGTACGTACCTACATTTGTAAAAATGTGTCGAAACTTGAAAGTCAAAATACCTTCATCTCGTCGTCGTCGTCGTCGTGTCAGCCTTGGGACGTCCACTGCTGGACAAAGGCCTCCCTCAGGGTTTTCCACCACGCCCGGTCACCGGCGGCCTGCATCCAGCGGCTCCCTGCCACTCGGACCAGGTCGTCTGTCCATCTTGTGGGTGGTCGTCCCACGCTTCGTCGTCCAGTACGTGGTCTCCATTCGAGAACCTTTCTGCCCCAACGGCCATCGGTTCTGCGGGCTATGTGCCCAGCCCATTGCCACTTCAGCGTGCTAATCCGGCGAGCTATGTCGGTGACACCGGTTCTCCTACGGATCTCATTTCTGATTCGATCTCGCAGGGAAACTCCGAGCATAGCCCTTTCCATAGCACGTTGAGCGACGCTGAGTTTGTGCACAAGGCCCAGGGTTAGAGACCACGTTTCTGTACCGTATGTCATCACCGGCAACACACATTGCTCGAAGACTTTTGTCTTCAGGCACAGGGATTTTGGACGAAAAGATGTTATGTAACTTCCCGAACGCTGCTCATCCGAGTCGGATTCGACGATTGACCTCTTTCCCGAAGTTGGACCTGCCTAATTGGACGGTTTGTCCGAGGTAGACATATTCGTCAACAACTTCGAGAATAGAGTTTCCTACCTATATAACCTAATACCTACATCTAAGAATGTTAATTTATTTTAATTATTATGTAGGTAAGTAATGTGTTATCGGTACAAATAATTGTATTTTCTTTCTTTATTACATATTTACAGGGTTCTATTGTCTACTTTATGAGAGCTTTCTCATAAAGTTAAAAACGTTCCAATGCGATAATTTGCAAGCATAAGTTTTCCACTTACATCTTTATAAAGAGGTCAATATCCGCACAATTTATAGCGATCTTAATCCTTCATCGCGTAATGAATGTCTTTGAAGTCATGATTTATTAAATTATAACTAGCCTTTCCTGCCCTCAATAGATAAGTACCCATGTAATGTTTTCCCATTCTTGTAACTTTTTGGTTTCTGTTAGCCGAAGCGTGATGTTATTAACATTCCTCGACAAATGTACTACCTACCTACCAATACCAAAAAAACTGTATCAACTTCCTGATAACATTATCACACAATCAAGATGTCTTCAGATTCTATTGTTAATGTTTAACTACCCTTTATAAACTTTTAGTGCTTTCGAAATATTAAAAACTAGCTTTTCGACCGCGACTTCGCCCTATTTGTCCAAAACCTAATAGGTACCTACATAAGTTACCTACCTATATGCTAATGCTAATTGCTAACCTTCCTCTTCAAATCAAGAGTAATTGCGTAATTTTAAAGATCAAAGCATACACATCACATAGACGACAAAAAGGGACTTTGTTTTATACTAAGTAGTGATATAATATGTAGATTATAATATGCATACGCTCAAAATAAACCAAAGGCGTGTTTATCAAGAAAATTGAAAACACAAATAATAATATGTAAATAATCATGTTTATATTCAACTCAGAAAATTCCAAGAAAGAATTGCATAGGAATGTAGGTATACAATACATAAATAGTGTAAACACATTTGTGTATGGATTTACTTTTGCATTAAATTGTGAATTTCTTCGAACCGCTCTTGTGTGACACTTGTTAATAAACAAACGGAGATACATATCTTGTTTAATATTAACAAGATATTCATATAACTACACTGATATTAAATCACTCTGTGATATTCGGAGAATTATCTCTGTATTAGTATGGATTTAGACACGTACATAATATTATAACATATAACTATTAGAAATCGAAGTATAACATATTTACAAGTAAATGTTCGTAAATTAGTTACCTACATATTTTTCTCTCCGAAAATATATTAACACTTGCATACCTACTCCACCCTATTCCTTTACCGTCGCCGCACACGAGCCACGGGCCACAGCCACAAACGCCGCCACGCGAAGCTAGAAGCGTGTAACTAGCGTGTGGCCGCCACAGGCGTCAACCGTGTGCGGCGAGTCCATATAAAATGTTAAATGTATGAAAAGTGCAAGAAATATGCCGGTGGCGCGGCGGCGCGGGCGTTTTGTGGCCGGTGGCCGGTGGCCCGTGTGCGGTAGCCCTTATATTTTTACACACACATGAAAGCTAAGAAACATTCAGCCATCATGTAATATTTTTCCCGTAGTAGGTCAAATTTCGGGCTCTATAATAAATTTGGTTTATGAACCACTACTATCCATTTTAAGACCTGATATTTTTCAACAAAATCCAATTGAGATAACCCATTTAAGACCCATTGTAAATGGAAATTTAGGTATGTACCTATAATCTCAATGCAATGACAACATTTTGTCATTGCAATAAAGAAAAATCATTCAAGCCAGTAGGTACCATAAATCAAGATTTTTAACTTTCACGTTCGAAGAGTGATTTTCGCGAAAACATTCATTATTCCTCATTCATTCATTAATTCATTCATTATTCAATGTCATCTTTCTATGCAAAGATTCAGAAGCTGGTTTTAGGTAGGTTATTTACAAACTATGCGGGCACACGTCAATAGATTTATGTTTGAGTTTTCTTAAGTGAAAAAAATATTATTCCCAATAATTGTTTAATGATCAATATACACACGTATCTATTTTATTCTTTAAACTTGTCAAGATATAAGATTTCCGTTTTAAATAACGATTAAACAATTTTATAAATTGTATACTTACTAACTTTTCCAACTAATCCAATTCTACATAGTCTCTTATTTGAAATATAAATTTGTCTCAAAAAAAATTATTTAAGATTCAAAACTCAGAACTTTTTAATTTGTGTAAAATTTAAAAACGTTCTTGTATAAACGCTTAACATTGGTTTAAATCGCTTTATTAATAAAAAAAATATCTTAATGCTAAGCCGCTTAGTGAAACGTTGAGCCAGTTTAAAAGCACAATTGTTTATTTATGATATACACATTTATGGCTCTATAAAATGATTTAAATAATTTGTTAATAATATAATTTTAAAGCTGAGTAGGTAGTCGTAAATTTAAACCAAAGCGTTCTGGGTGAAAATTTGTAAAATTTCCAATATTTTTATTAGTTGTTTTGTTCTTTATCACAAGTTTATTGGTAGATATTTATAAATAGTTAGCTGTTAACTTAGACTTATACGTTTGTGTTATGATTTTATCCCCATACGGATTTAATCATAATCTAAAGAATGCACAATTTTTTTCAAGCCAAGTCTGTACTATTAACTATTCTTTGGCCAAGTCAATCGTTAACTTTTTATACAACTTCTAGACGTCTAACAAGTTGATATTTCACAAATACATTGACGAAATAACGTACCAAATGATCATTAAAAACATTCATTATTTGTATGTTTTGTTAGTCTGTGTGTTTATCTCGGGTGTGCCACAAAAATATTGCGGTACCTGCTACGGTAGATGTACGGTGTTTGTATGCTAATGCAGTAAATACTTTATTTTACTTCAATTTAACTTTATCTAAATGCTGATAAAGTTATGTTTATTAGGGCATGCTTAATGTTTCCAATATGCAAGGTTGAAACTCTTTAATTTGACAAATTTCAAAAAAATATTTTTTACTTATACAAGTACAATTTACTTACAATTCATCGCTTTTAAATAAAAACATGTGATGCGAAAATGAGTACATGTAAGAACATAATATCAGTGAAGATATACTCCTACTCTCTTGTTAAAATCATTACAGGTAGGTACCTATTGGAATAGTTTTTACGTATTTGCGTAATCTACAAACTTTCTTTAAATATTTTATTAACTGCATCGTCTAATACGTTAAAAAGATAAACCTAATCCTCAAATCCTTGTCTGCAGTCTTTAATATTCTTGCTTTCTCCGATATGAGCTATAAGTAAACACTAATATATTCTACAGTAAATGTAAGTGGACAGGTGCACCGTGCACGGTATAGTTTACTTAGGTATAGTATATCGGAAATTCGATACGATTTGAGAGCACTGACGCTCCTAGCGCTTGTAAAGTGTTGAGATAGAATAATATTTTAAATTTTAATACTACCACTATTATACACTTTTTTATAGAGGAGGCAATGAATGGAGTAGCTGCGTCACCTGATGGGTGATTAGCTTTTTACCAATCACGCTAGGGACATATAGTTTTTTAAATTTATCATAACAATATGTTACTTTTTTTGAAGAGTTCATTGTTAAATGTCAGTAAGAAAACTTTATCTGTTGAGTAGCGGCGTAGCTTTAAAAAGACCAGAATCATAATTGAATCAAGTGTATCTTTCTTTTTCTGATTTCCACCACACATAATATAAGAAGTGAAATTACCAATATTTAGAACTACGAAATTGAAGATAATATTCTGACTGAGACTATTGCTAAAAAGCCTATTTTAAATCCGTTAAAAGTTTCTACCAAGTAAATATACAGACGAACTATTTGAAAAATGAAGTAAACAGACAGATGCAGAACATCTGCTGTCACTCCTTCATAGGAATTTGAACTTTAACCCTCTCATGTTAGAGTCTCATTTCATTTAACACTGGAGCCCTTTCTTTATTGTGATTTCGCAAAAACGTAACCTATGTGTATACCGTTAAGGTTAACATTCGTATAAAGTTATGTAACGGAAGTTCCATGGCTTAAGGACTTCTTTGTTTTGTTTCGATTATATTGAGCCTATTATAATAATACTAGTGGTTCGCCTTGACTTGGATCGGGTGGAAATTTTGAATTTCCATTCAAATGTGCTCTAAAACTTAGAATTTTATGAAAAAGCTTCTGTGAAACTTTACGCTAAGCTATCTGAAAAAAAACATCAACATAGGTACTTCATAATTTTTTATCCAAACTAATTAAAAAAAGTAATTATTATTTACGTCGAATAACGTTTCTTTATTTCACATGACTGAAAAAAAAAATATGTATGTACCTCTGTCTATCTTATCTCAATCTCCGAAACAGGTGTTCCAATTTTGATGTTACTTGGCTTTTTTGTTCAATTTCTTTAAATATCCTTGACCCAAAATACCAAGAAGAAAATACTAAGAAAAAAGCTAATGACCGTAATAATTGCAATCTAAAATATAATGACTAAGTATTATTCGGTATTCTTACTGTACATTTTTTGTTAAAAAAATTGTGCTATGTCACCGTAGTCATCAGCTGTTTTGTTCGTAACAAATTAAGTCTATACTTGACGCACTTTTTGTTGAGAAAATAAAAAAAAGTATGCGAAACTTACGTATAGAATAGTGTTTTTTGTGTCGTTTCTTCTTTTATTAATGTGTGTGATATTATACCTTATATAAATGTTCTTAAAATTACATACTTATTAGGTTCATTCTATTGTAAAAAATTCCGTAAAATGTAAGATAACAAAAACCAACACATTATTACAAAACGAAAAAAAAAACAAGATATTAAGTTGACATAAAATAAATTCTCGTCCAAATTGATAAGACAAAGCGATGAGAATCTAGAAGTCTAATATTTCTACAAAAACTGATCACTAAAGCGTCTTCGCATAATGTCTAATGAAGACATCAAATTCCTTAAAATTCCACACAAAATATAAATATTCATAATGCTTTAAAATACTTAGAATGTTTTATTTTACGAGTCTTGTCTAAAACTGATAAAAACAGAACTGTCATAGGAAACATCACTTTAATGAACTGTGAAAGCGTTATATATCTTTATTCTTTACAATATAAATCTTCATCATCAATCTAGACTGAGAACAGGGTTGCCACCTGTGCTAAAAACTGAATAGAAATTGTGAAATTGCTATTAATACAAATGTTTAAAATAATGATGCAGATAAAAGGAGGTAAATTTCTTATATTATATTCATGTGACAAATACCTTTAGTATTAAAACATTTAAATTGGGTTTGTTGAAAGTTTTATCTTTTTATAACAAATAGACCATTCATATACCTACCTAATTTATTTATTAAATAAATATTAATAATTGACAGTTATGTTATGTGAAATACTTCTTTATAAAATTATTTGTCGTCTAATAAATCCCTTGGGTGGCAACTGGCAACCTTATCAGCGACATATATCTCTAACAATTTAAGAAGCTTTTAGAAAGTAAACATTATAAGTAGTGACAATATTTTCCAATATGTCCGCGTCTGTAAATAATTACTTCTTTATTTCAATTATTGTGCAATAAGATTATTATAAATTTATAAGATTATTTTAATAAGAGTTCTTAAATGCGTAAAACAAATGTACCTTTCAGAATTTTTTTCATTCTTCCCAATAACGAAAATATAACAGTTGTAATGATTTAAAATAACAATTGGATTTTTCGTAAATACATGTACGTAGGTATCTTCCCCTATTTACAATTACATGATACATGATGTTTTTATACGTATCAGTCGTTTATAGATAATGTCGAACATAATACAAGGTCTATTTTTATAAAACAAGAATTTGTAACTACTGTAACTCGTTCCGATGTATGGTATTTTGCATTGAAGTGAGATGTGAGTGAGATGGATGGATGACAAACGCATGCTATGAAAAGGTTAATAAACGTTGAGTACAAAAGTTCATTCATTCATAGGGACTTGGCTAAATATTTTTACTGAAAAGAAATAATAAAAAACCTCAAGGAACCGTCTGATTCAAGATTTTTTTAAATAAATTATACACGGTACAGTTATTATAAAAGATGACGTTAAAATAATCAAGATGTATTTCTATTGTGACTTGAGATGAATGATAGATCAGATAGATGATTATAATAATATCTTTATTGGCGGGTCATAAATCTTATATATAAAAATGAATCGCAAAATGTGTTGGTAAGCGCATAACTCGAGAACGGCTGAACCAATTTCGATAATTCTTTTTTTATTATATTCCTTGAAGTACGAGGATGGTACTTATGTAAAGAAAACGTAAATATGTACCACGGGCGAAGCCGGGGCGGACCGCTAGTAATACTATAATTATATAAGCTGAAACAAGTTGAGATTTTTATGTAATGTGTATTTATAACGGAAAGCTTATAAAATATAATATAATATACTTACTTTCCTTTATTTCTAGATTAGTGTAATTTATGGTTCTTTTAAACGTGTTATTTTATCAGCTATCCAATTGACTGTGCTCACAGTATCTTTGCATTTAAATCCATAATTGAAAGTTTCTATACAATAATTTCTATATTATAATTTATTATAAATCAGGAAAATGTGAAAAATATTCAAACTTTTTATGTCTTACTTTAAAATTTTAATAATTCTATCAACATCGCGTCGTCAGTAATGTGAAATTCAAAATTGCAAAGTCACTAGAAAGTTTGATGTAACATAATTCCATTGATTACAATTATTGGGTAAAGCCTGGAAAGAAACTAGACATTGTATAGATAATAAACACCTAGTATTATTACTTCTCTATGGCAATTTGTAAGGACAAGCTTGTATTAATGATGCAAGAACTAAAGATTAACCTTATTTATGCGTTTAAATAAATATTTCTCTATGAATCCAGTATTGTAGCCTTCAAATCTATTTGTAGGTACCATCTTTCGAGAATAGGTTCAATACTACAGGAGTTTTCACTACAATTATAGTTTATATAGAGATATCTTTCAAGATCTACTTAAAAACATAGGATGAACTTTTAAATGCAAAAATAATTGCGAAATTGATAGATGACCAACGGAAATAATTTAAGAACATATGTAACATAATATATTATAATAATTTATAGCGTATATGAATTGCAAATTTGCGTATGTGTGTCGTAAGTTCCTTTCTCATACATTTAGAATAATAAAATTAATTGTAATAGTGGAAGTAGGCTTCCGTTATGGCATAAAATGAGAGCAGATGTTAAAGATATTATTTTCCGTTAGTATAGGAATTAAAGATGCGATTGTCAATGTATTGGCAAATTCAAATTTGATCATAAGATGAAGCAGTGTTGTGCATGAGTCCACGAAGGTTTCCGAGTTGTTAGGATCAATCTTCGAAATTGTACCTACCACAGGCGAAGCCGGGTTCACAGCTTATTTAGTACCTATATAAAATTCTCGTGTCATGGTGTTTGAAGTTAAACTCCTCCGAAACGGCTTGACCGATTATCATGAAATTATGTGCGCATATTGGGTAGGTCTGAGAATCGAACAACATCTATTTTCGACAGACGTGCTAGTTGCCTATAAAAAGTGATTATAACATCTTCTTAAAATATAAATTAGCTCTCGGACAACAGTTCTTGATACTCCATTTAAAACGAGACACATACGAGCCTAATTACTTTTTTCGTATTAAAATGTCCATTATATGTCATAAAAAGGGGTGATTACAAAAGCATGCGTCTTCCTAGGAAGCCATCTTTATATAAGTATGTAGTAACCACTTTATTGGATGGAACTAATGTCTAATATATGTGAGAAAAACTTAATTATGATGTACGGAAGTTCTTTTAAAATAGCCATACTTCATCGAGTTACCGATTTCTTCTTTTATTTTGTTATCTTGCTGAGGTTTTATGGCTTGTTTTCGAGCAGAATAAGATTTTATCCTCACTTAATGATACGTCTATGATAAAATTAAAATCATTTGAATTTTAAATTACTTTATTTGAGTAGCAATAAATATCCTTTTATGTATTTAGTTGTAAACTGTCTGAATAATGACTAGAGAACCAAATGTGAAATATTTGTATCCTTTCTCCACTACCTACACGGATTTCACCAAATACGGTCACAAAACCTACTTCCTGAATGATACCAGTTCTGTATAGTTTATCAGCACGTACCTGACCAAACTCCCTAACATTTCAGGTTCTCCTAAGTTGTGCTCTATCTATTTCTGTAAGAAGTAATTTTTCCTCTGTGTACAAATGTATTTAAGTGTTAAATAATAATAAATCTTAACATTACAGGTACAATAGAATCAGTGCCACCATACAGAATGCCGCCTGCGCCGGAGGCTGCGCTGCCCGGCGCGCCCGCACCCTCCCTGCCAGCTATACACACACACTCTGCTAAATTTCCCGTGAGTTACATACCAAATATTGCCTTAGTAATAGCTGTTTAAGATGAAGCCGGTAAGCAAGCTAAAAATTGCAATTACACATTAACTATTGAAAATGTTAATAGGTATCTAATACATTTATTGCCTATATTTTGGCATATCCAACTCTTGTGTAGTGAATGTGAAATGTTTGACTGTTGTGATTTGACCAAGCTTACTTTGACCGGGAATATTATTGCTATTAAGTTTGTTTTGTTTCTATATTTTTTGGTTTTTATGGCATTCAAATGCTTTATATATAAATTTATTATTTATATATAAATATAAATTTATAAAGAATAGAAAAAATTCGATCACGATGCGGGTTGTTGTTTTGTTTCTGTCAAATTTCATTCAACGTGGTAAACTAGGCTATCTACTATTGGGATAACAGCTGTAGAAACAAGTAGAAAAAAACAAATTTCCAATGAAGATAATTTGCTTTATATTTTTTTTATTCATTGAACAAAAGCGGTGCCTATTTTACAAAAAATATCATATATTGCAAAAGAAGTAGAAATACGACACATTTTTAAAAGTTCATATTGAAGTTTGACTAAATTGTATGCCATTTGGCTATGTTCTTCATATACCTAGATAAATAAATAGAACAGTAGACAAACAGTAGATAACCAAACGGACTGTATTCTTCTATTACTTATCGCGGGCGCCAGTCTCTCACAAATGTTAGTGTTAAGATATATAGATTAACAATGTATGTGTTGATTGTACATTTGTGATGAGAAAATAAATAAATTTAATTTAATTCTTCAACTTGGCAATGTCAGTTACCAATAAGAAAACCCTGGTCAATAATCATAACTCATGAACAATGTGTGCTCGTCCGTGCGTGCTGTCATTAATACCACAATATACAGATACATACAGTAAGGAAACTTCATACAAAACGTCCGAAATGGCTCACGCACACAAGCAAGCGTGTTTACGAGTATCCTAAGGGTATTGAGGGGGATCGATAGTAGCGGGTGACACATCCACAGATTTTGAATGACTATAGTATAGAAAAAAGTTTAAAGTGATGTCAATTCACATTAAATAAATATCGATTGTTTCAGTTTCTAGCCCTTACAATAAATATATTTGTAAATACCGTATCTGACTACCTACAAGTTAAAAAGAGACTATTTTTTAATTTCTATAGATATGGCAGCATGAGTTTTAAATTATGTTGACATATTTTCTACCAAAATGATAGCTACAAATAGTCACTATTAGGAGTCCAGTCTGTTTAAGGATCGCATCTATTTTTTACGCAATCTAGAAGAGCACAAAAATCTAAAAAAATGGAAACCTTAAAAAAATCTTGTTTAAATTTATGTGCATAATTACGTAAATATTAGGAAAGAAAAATATAGATATTATAATTATTGTATTTGTATCGATACGTGACTTTACCACTTTGTCAAGCACTAAGCCTGTCAAACTATTTTCTTTTTCATCCTAAAACAAAAAGGTGGAGGTTCTATGCTCGTATAATAATAATTTTAATTTATTTTTGCATATTTTGTGTTTTTTAATTTAATTTAATTTATCGTTTTAAAAATAATTTAGTAGGTATACCTATATTTATTTTCAACATCAATAATTATTTTCAACCAGTATTGTTAATTCTGGTTGAAAATAATTATTGAATATATGTATCATACAAATATCAAGCATTATAAATAATTTAGGTACATTAAATAGCCTTCGGCGTCCATAACAAAACAAGATTTCGAAATATAGCACTGAAAAAAACGTATCTACTTTTACAAGGTATATTTATTCGGATTGTTTCTTCTTGTAAATTCATATTTAGGCTACACCATTTTTGTATTTTAACGGGTTTTAATCTCAAAATTACCACAAAATCATCTGTGAAAAAAAGCAAACAGAAATATACAGGCCGAATTGATAACCTCCTCCTTTATTTTTGAAGTCGGTTAAATATCCAAAAGGTAACAGCCCTATAGCTATAATAGTGCTTATGTCATAATTTCATCGCAGGGGCTTAGTTTCCTAACTGTATGTACGTATATATCTGTCAACTGTGTTAATACAGTAACGAGTAGCGACACGGTAGGCTGAGGTCAATGGCGTTGGTAATGACTAATGAGTAACCTTATAGCTTTTGTTTTAAGGTCTCACATGTATGTAGAAGAAAATCCATAGTCTAACCTTAAAGCCTTTGTTTTAAGGTCTCATATTAATGTAGAAGAAAATTCATGGTCCAACCTTATAGATGCTTATAGCCTGTTTTAAGGTCTGAGTAGAAAAAATTTCAAAGATTCTAAGCTAGTAACGAAAGTGTCTAAGTAATTAGGGATGTATGAATGTTTTGACGATAAAGATAAAAGTGTAATTTCGTTATTTCTATTTCTACACATTAATTACATTTTAATTGAACGTCGAAAATAAAATCAAACCAAATCTCCATTTTACATATATCTACTTGTGAATGTCACTCTTTCCTCTTGTTCAATTTTGATTTAGAAAAAAAATTCTTTGGTGTGATTGTAGTAACCTTTAAAAAAGCGTTATTATTATTTCTTCGAATTATTATTGAGCTTTTCTTTAGCATATAATTTTGTAACAAAATTTACTATGTACTTACAACAAGTTACAACATAACAAAATCAGCCAATATTATTCGCACAATATCTCGCAGACTTTCAGTTCATTTGCCTTTCATCAATCATCATGTCACAACTCCGGTACTGTTAGCCAAAAGTCCCCATTCTCTGGTTATGACTTATGACTAACCGAATCTTGGTGTTGCTATTAAAAGCTTATTGCATATTTTAACACCTTGCCTTTCTGTGATGCAAATTGTTCTTGATAAGACAATTCGATCTTTGTATTGTGATTGTTTTAACGCTTTTTACTTAGAGAAAATGGTTGCAATTTTGAGCTACTAATCGCCGTAGTTTTTTGGCTTCAGTTAAAAGAAGCTTAGGAATCTGTGCGTCAAATTTTATACTTTTTTTAAGCTATTGCATAGCTTCTATCGCAGGCCTTGAGCGCGGGGACCGAATCTAGAAATTCCGTAACGAAAAAACCTCACGCTCCCCACTCCGACGGGCGGAGGTGTGGCTTGAAGGCATGCTATGCAATAGCTTTACCGCGGCAGTCCCCGAGTGCCACACTTTTTTTTAATTGTTCGAAGGACACAATATATATTTTCCGTTATTCTATTCCCAAATAGCATAAGTGGCTTACGAATTTCGTATTGTTTCTTTATGTAATGAATTCTAAATACTGCTAAATACTATCTGTGTTAAAGTCTTACTTTTATCTGTTTTAAATTTCTTTAGTAGGTAGGTAATCAACATTGGAATGTTTATCAATGCCTTATTAGTTACTTTCTTTTATAATAAACAACTGATCAGGCGCTAATTGTATCCTCATAAAATATACCTAGACAAAGAATAATTATTTTATCTTTTACAGGTTCTTATTGCACTATCGTATATACCTTTTCTATAGTATCCCTTTTTAACTTTCTTATCCTCTTTAACAACAAAAACCTGTTAATATCCAATATAAAAGTACTTATCCCAGTGCAACGGACTGTGTCAGGCGAGCGCAATTAGCTTCCCCATGATAGGTGACAATCTGCACCTGCGTTTTGCAACGTCTTTATAACATTCAGTTTTCTTGCAGCAGTGGTTAATAACGCTTTTATTTCTTGAAGTGGAGTGTTTGCTTTATCTATTATATTATAATATGTCGTTACATTTTCTCTTATATTTGAGTCTTCGATCAGAATAAGATTTGGAACAAATTTGGAGCTAGGTTATGTGCAGTTCGTTTACCATTTTGTTGTAAGGAATAAAGGTGTGATTGTGACGTATCTTATTGTGTGTATGTTTGTTGGAACTGGACTATTATTGGTATTATCTTCGTGAAACACACAGGTGATAAAATTTGTTACATGACTTATTAATGAAAACTTTCGTTGAAAAAGATGAAAGAACTTTCAAGGGGCTTTTTTATTTCTATAAATAGGCAAAATATAATTTACAATATTTCCCTTATTAACCTAAGTTTACAATCAGCAATATAATATACCTTCTTTTTAGGCTCAGATCGATCTTATCATCTGGATATCCTTAGTACTTTTAAGCTCTCTGAGAGCATTAAACTTCCTTTACGTTATAAAATTCTTATGAATATAATATGTAATGTTTCTACAGATCACCAAAGTTCACTTAACATATGCAGAACATATGTAGTTTCTCCAATCGCAAGCTTTTTGTAGGCTTCTATGTAATGGACGTAGATTTCTAGAGAAAGTGTTCATTGTTCCAACATTTATCGGTTTGGTGTGTCGTGTTGTTTAATATTTTGAGATATGTTTAATTATAATTTAATATATTGTGCTTAGTAGTGACCAGCTAGGTAGATTTCATTTTAGTGTTACGATGATTGACAAGTAATTTATTCGTGTGAGTTTAATTTACTATCAATTTATTTTTTATCAAAAGATGAATACGTGAGCGGTGAGATACTATTGAAAGATCAATTATTTATATTTTAGAAGAATCTACAGCTATATTCTTAAACATTTTCTTATAATTTTGAAAATCTTTATAAAATTAAAAGCACCCTTATAAATTTGAATTAAATCCCATAAGAATACCTATTATAAAATGTTATTATTGAGCCTCGATCGTTTAAAAGTTCTTATAAATACATATATCGCTTTTTAAAATGTTCTAACAATGTAATCACAAGAAGCAAAATATAATTTGTATTTTTCACCACCAAAACATGTAAATATTATCATTTATATTTCCCAAAATAGAAGTTTATTATAGATCCTTCCACATAACCTTTACCAAGTAAGCGTGAAGTTTCGAAGGTCTATCTAGCACTAATCCGTAACAAAAGCAAGTTAGGTGACTCATATAAATGCTTCAGTGCATCCCTTTTAAGATTCATATTTAATTTAATGAAGGCATTCTGCACAAATATATTTTCATAAATATATCGAGAACTTTTGTATGAAAAAAAGCATTTATACTAAGTAACATGAACTCCGTAACTATTGCGTTAAAACTTATTGTTTTAACCAACTTATTTTGAGTAGGTATCTGATATTTCAAATGTTTAGCAGCTTAAGCCCGTGCAGGTGGTTAAAAATCATAAAAATTCAAAACATAAAATCTATCCTGTCCTTCTTCAGCCCAGTACAACTCTACATTGCAACTTTGCTTCATAACTAAATTATGACTTCACGGCTTATATCATAAATTTCAAACATATGAGCAATTTATGAAGAAAATCTTAACCGACAAGGCGTATCTGTTACAGATAGAGCGCGAAGTGATCTTATCATCAGGCGACAAAAACTCCAAAGTGCCGATTCTGCAAGAGGCCAGAAAGCGCGGGAGACTGGGCGCCGTCGCTCCTGATACTCCCCCTAAAGCGCTGTCTGCTTGGACGCATGCTGAGGTGAGAGAAATATGAAAAACCTACTAAACTACCTAATCACTACTTACATAGTATAAAACAAAGTCGCTTTCTCTGTCCCTATGTAGGGACATATAAGGGACATAGGGATGTCCCTTTGTATGCTTAAATCTTTAAAACTACGCAACGGATTTTGATGCGGTTTTTTTTAATAGATAGAGTGATTCAAGAGGAAAGTTTTAGTATATAATTTATTAGGTTTTAGACAAAGCGGGCGAAGCCGCGGGCGGTAAGCTAGTAATATTATAAATGCGAAAGTGTGTTTGTTTGTTGGTTGGTTAGTCCTCCGTGCAAAAACCGCTGAACCGATTTTCATGAAATGGCACGCACATAAAAGGTAATTTGGATTAACACATAAGAGAACCCTATTCCTAACCTATTCTATGTGTTAATCCAAGTTACCCTCTATATGTGCGCTAAATTTCATTGTAATCGGTTCAGTAGAATTTGCATGAAAGAGTAACAACACATCCTAATCCTAACACACACACATCCTCACAAACTTTCGCATTTATAATATTAGTAGGAGGTCTATGCTATTTATTTGGTTAACTAAAAATCTACTTCAAGTTACTGTCTATGCTTATAATAATACGTATGTCCTTAATGTTATTAAATATACAAAGCAATTTAATTTTTAATACATTTCTCTATTTACAAAATTCACCGAGCATAACGCAGAAGATAGCATCTTTCAAAATTCTAGCTCTTATATCTATTGCAGCAAGACCCACATTGCCATACTCAACGTAATTTACTTATGTAAGGTACATTAAAGCAATTACTTTATATAAATTGTGGGTAATGTGGCCTGTATTTTCAATTACCCAGAGACATAAATGAACGTAGAAAATCAAGTCAAATAAATATTAAGTGGATCAAAACTTAAATTTAAATTCAGTTGGTGTATTTAACCAAACAGTGGGAAAACCACAATTAGGAGGCCAAAGAATAAATTTAGCACAAGTAGCTAACAAAATATAAACGCAATTTGTAACTTTTACATAAATAAAAAGATTAATAAGAAAAAAAAGAGAAAAATGCTGATAAGTAACAAAGGATAGTACGATAAAGATAGCATAATTTACACCTAACCTATCCTATACTACTAAAGTTACAAACTATAAATTTGTAAGATCACTGGATAGATGTTTATTTATTTTTCAAGTAAAAGCAGCTGATCAGATATGTACGGAAGTATCTTACAGAGATATAATTTATAATAAGCTGTTCTTCAATAAATTACGCGTCTCTAATAATGATCATTAAAATCTAATAATTTTCGTCCGGATCCGATAAGTTTCAAAGAATTTCAAACATATTGTATGCAAATTGCAAATTCACAAACGTTCGTAGAGAGAAAATCATTTTACGTGGATGTTACAATAATTACAACACTCAAAAGCTTATTATTGTTACTGTGCTCCTTTTTTTCTTTATAAATCCAAACCTAACCTTATTCTACCATGTGTTCAAAGCCTTGATGATACACGTTGTGGCAGTGCCTTCCTGCGTAACAACCGTGACGACGAGTCAGGCATAACTATCCAGTTCTTTGCCCTTGTGAGACTATTTTATAGGCGTTCATAATTTTATTGACCCATTTATAATGTGGTTCGGGCCAATTTGTTGCTGCCTTTGGTTCTTTGAAAACAAAGGCCGTTGTGGTCGATTTGAAATCAGGCTGGAAATTTTAAATATTGTAAAATTTTAATGAGGATATGGAATTAAATTGAATTTAGGAAAAAAGTATAAATTTAAATAAGCAAAATTGAATTTAACTTAGGTTTTACAAAAAGCTAAATGCCGTTGTCACTCAATGGTAGGAAAATACCTAGACATAGTTAGGTACATATTAACTTTAAATAAAACTGTTAATTGACGCGTAGGCAATTAACGAAATACGAGACAAACTTATTCTGTATATTTCGTCAGTGATTATCGTCAGCTATCGCCTATCACTATCCAAAAATTTGTAAAATTGATAATTTTGAAATCTCATTGCCTATAATAATTAATATCAATTTATTTTAACAATAAATTGCATGTGTACTGACAAGCAACATCAATATTTGGTATTCAAACCGCGCCAGCACGGCTAAACGGTTGTTGATCCACGCGCGACCCATTTAGGACAATTATTATTACATACATTTCCTTACGCGTTTAGATCTATTATGGCATACCATACCTATCGGTTTTCCCACTTTTTCTAGTTCATTTGCCCAGGCTTCGTCCGCGTGATACGGAATGAAAACAACAATAATATATAGCCTGGCTAACTCGCGAATAAGTCCCAACCCAAGCCTTGTAATGGTGGAAGAATTTTCGGTTTATCTCCCTCACCATAAAATCCGCTTAAATAAGATTGAATCCTATCCTGGCATAAATAAGGAATTTTTAATCTGACTAAACTTAAAATTTGGCCATTAACCATTAATTGTGTTCGTTTGACTCATTTAATCTTAAGATAAATTTTGTATTCAGTATTTGGCAATAAATCTTTTCTTTATTTCATTAACCTATATTTACCACTCGTCTCCCTTCAAGATCTCCCACGAGCAAATCCAGTGAAAGTAGTAATTTCTGTCGTATCGAATCTTAAATTAATTTATCGTTTGTGCGTGATTGAAAACGTGATCATTCGTCTTAATTGTGAGTGCTCTCTCACCTTGCTTTCAGCTTTCATTGATGTTAACATCATTTGGTCATCAATTTTATCTGCTCATTTACTATCATCATTAACATTATCGTTAACTGTTTATGTTTTGCTTTAAGTCTATCTGCGTTTTCTATCTTGATCGACTTAGTTATACACTCGAGATTATATATTAAAAAAAATCTTCTTTGATAAGATTCAAAGGTGCCAAAATCGCCGCCTTACTCCATGACGTGACGGTATTGTCATGACGCGACTTTGAAATTTTGCCCTCAGCGCGCCTAAATAAGTTTCACTTCAAAAAATTACATGGAT
>CAJQZM010015454.1:0-14993 GCA_907164665.1 Colias nastes
AAAATCGGCCCTAAAAGAGATTGGAAATCTCAGCGTGAATATTTATTTATTTAGATCTAGTATGTATTATAAGTTTAGAATTTAGATCATGTAGGTATGTCAAAAAGTTTTATACTTACATTGGAAACAGTCCAAATAACTCAACAGCTAACAAGACTTTCGAGTAAAAAAAGTGCAAACTAATCAATTCTTTTCAACAGTTAAAATGTCATATATCGAAAAGTATCAATTGAAACACATCAAGTTGGAAAATGTAATCGTACGGGAGCTAGCAACGTTAAAAAAAAAGTCATTTTAGTATAGTTGGGTTTTTGATATACCTACTGTTTCTCTTGCTATTTCGGTTAGAGTCCGGGCTGTCTGGCTGGCCGCAGTGGTTGCGTTTATTAGTGCGCATCTTATCTGCACAGGAAAATATCCTTAATTTAAAGTCATTTTTTAACGCGTAATTTTTAATTTTTTGCCTTTAGATAGATCCATCAGACATAAATTTTTTATTGCAAGACGTTTTTTTCGTTGTTAAATAGGTGCCAGACGCAATTTTTTATTAAAATAATTAAAATGTCATCGAAATAAGTGAAATTCTATCAAGATGAGTCCGCTTAAAAGGTAAGTAATAACTTTATTATTTATATTATATTATCCTTTTTTAATACTTATATTGAATAATTAGTAAACTAATATTTTTAATAGATGGTTTCATATTTATTACACTTTTGGGTATAAATATGAATTTGATGATATTTGTATTTTCTAGTGTTTGATTTTACGCGAGTATTATACATTTAGAAATTAAAGACTCGGGAATATAATATAATGAATAAAACGCGTTTAAAATCCGTTAAAAAGTCTTTAATTTCTTGATGATATCTGGCTTTTATCAAGTTTACATTAACGTCCTATTTGAGGTTCGTTGGGAAAAGAAGGCACCATGGTAGATTGTTGCAAAAAAATTGTAAATAGTAAAATGAATATTATATATAGTATAAGTTACACAGTGATTACTTATCCTTTACGGGGACTCATCTTGATAGAATTTCACTTATTTCGATGACATTTTAATTATTTTAAATAAAAAATTGCGTCTGGCACCTATTTAACAACGAAAAAAACGTCTTGCAATAAAAAATGTATGTCTGATGGATCTATCTAAAGGCAAAAGATTAAAAATTACGCGTTAAAAAATGACTAAATTAAGGATATTTTCCTGTGCAGATAAGATGCGCACTAATAAACGCAACCACTGCGACCAGCCAGACAGCCCGGACTCTAACCGAAATAGCAAGAGGAACAGCATATCAAAGAACCAACTATACTAAAATGCTCACTTGTCAACGTTGCTACCTCCTATACGATAACGAAAGTAGATTACTGAGTAAATAACCTAATTTTGTAAGATGCTATACTTACAACTTATAAACATTGAATTTTCATCTTATTTTCTTGTGCGAGTGTGCTAACTTACCTACAATAAAATACAATATTTTAGAATCCTTTTGAAGGAGAATATATTTTTATTATTAGACCCTAAGATTAGACCGATTATTATACCTACTCGCTTCACTAAATAATAACAACCAACACAACCACACATAAATTTATGTTTACCTATTATTTATAATTTACAATGCTATTGTGTTGTGTGTGTTGGAATAAATGGTTTCTTTCTTTCTAATAATGTAAATAAATAAAGTTAATTTAAAATGACTATAATAACTCATTGAAACAAAAAAAATAATATTTCATGAATTTGTATATCTTTACATTACAAGTTCAATTACGACTTGACCTTATAATTTAAAAAGACGTAAATAAATAAACTTACATATGTACTTACAAAGCAATGATTTATTTTGTTTCAATACGTACCTACCTAGATATAAAAACTTTCTCATGGTTCACATATCAAAGAGTTACGCAAAATATTACCAACTTGCGATATGCAGGCGTGTTGGATTACAAAATAATCGAAATATGTAGGTAGTATTTTCATATTGCAAATCTGTACATTATTGATAACTAAAACGGGGCTTTAACTTTTTCATATATTTTTCTTTTCGTAAAATTTAGGAGGAACTAGAATTTTTTATTCCATTTTATTTAAAGTTAAGTACTTATTGTTTTTTGAAGAGTCTATAGATATAGATAGATACACTTAGATAATACCTACTATAACAATTTTAATTAAAATCCCATATTTTACACATTATTCCGAGTCAAATATCATTTTTACATAATGAGTTTGGACGTTTATTATTTAAAAAACAATGTTTGCAAAATAGATTCGATTGTCTAAAGTCTAAGTAAAAAATGTGTTTGAAGAAAAATTACGCTCTATAAGTAGAGTTCTTAGTTGGGAAGATAGAGTTTTTAGTAGAGCATATTTTTTCGTCCACTTTGAAAGAATAAATAAATTACGATGTAAGGTAGTGTACATTAACGCAAAACCGCGCGTAAAGACTTAGTTTCATAATAGAAATTGAAGATAAGCGTATTTTTACAAGTAGGTTAAACCTTCCGTCCATTCACACGACGATTGTTTTCTGTGTATTCCGCATTTCGATAAAATGTTCATTCATAAACATTTTGTAAGCGTTTTATATTCTCACGAAGACAGTTTGTGATTTTATTTATATGTTTATGACATAACTGATACCGAAACATCAAGGAAGAAGGCATATTTAAAAAATTGGAAATTTGAAAATTGGTTTTCCATGGAATTTTGAAATCACGCAAAGTGCATACGAGCAAAGTATGAAGCGGAAATTTATAGCGATTTTTTCTAATTATTACACGTATTTTGGCCTGAGTGGACATTTTGTACTAGTTTAATATTTGTTTTTATAGCATTCAAACGCTTTACAAATGTAATATCACTTTGTACTAGCTCACAATTTTGACCTGAGCTGGGGCCGTATTATGACCTCTTATTTCCAGACAGATTACGCCGTGAATTGAATTGACTGGCAAGTTCATATTATGATCGCAATAACCAGCCATGGTTAATTATGGTATTATATGAATTTGTCAGTCTACGGCTCCTGCTACTCTCATATAGGATAGGGGGCTCTTGTCACAGCAGTGCAGTGGGAACATAATATATGGTCTGATGATAACAATTACAAAGATATACCTAAAACCTCACCTGTATTAAAGTCAACCTTTTAACTTCGACAAAACAATCAATACATGATTTCCTTCCCTTTCCATTGAACATGATGCAAGGTGTCATGTAGCTGTTACGAGGAAACCATTGTGGGAACCAAATACATGGTTATGTGCGGAATACTGAGAATTGGCGGCCATTTTGAAATGGTGGAAATCAGTCAGACGTAACTTTTCAGTTATACCTAGTTATAATGTAAGTGATAATAGGTAGGTAAAAGTCGGAAATTTTAAGTGAAATATAGAGGGAAGTTGAAAAGGTTTGAATGAATGAAATAGCTCTACCGAACTTAACTGAACTTTAGTCCTTGGTTTAGGTATTATGTGTCTTATAACATGTTTAGATTATTATCCTACAAATATTATAAATGCGAAAGATTGTGAGGACGTGTGTGTGTTTGTTACTCTTTCACGCAAATACTACTGAACCGATTACAATGAAATTTAGCACACATATAGAGGGTAACTTGGATTAACACATAGGATAGGTTTTATCCCGGGAACGGGAACTATGCGGATTTTTTCTTTGAAAACGCGGGCGAAGCCGCGGGCGGAAAGCTAGTGTTAAATATTTATCAAACACAATTAAATATAGAAAATCCCACAAAATTGCGCTTGGAAAGGCAATCGTGTGCGTTTTTGGATACTGCGATTTAAAATTCATAGGGCTTTTAAAAAAATAGGAAGATACATAAAATCTGAAGGACTACTTTAAAAAGTTCAGTTTCAGAACAACGGATGTCTAGATTTAGTTTTCATTCATTGTGCTCCATAATAATGATTCTTGTTGCATGATATCGTTGAATATCTTTTTATGTTTTACCTACTAGCGCGTGTTAAGATCTAAAAGTTAATTCGCGTAAAATCAATAGGTAAGTAATCTAATTTTGTTGATAAGAAGATTATAAGTACTTACTAACTGTGTATGCGAGTAAACCCGCGGGTTTCAGCTTGTGACATACACATACTTATTAGAAAACTATGGGGCGTAACTATAGGGAAGCAGCTGAATATGAATTCATATGTTTTACAATACGTACCTATTATAGGTGTTATGCATTAACATTTGAATGAGGTGGGAGTGTTTAAAAAATAAAATACATTTGAAACAGTGTTAAAATTTAAAAAATGTATTATATTAAGCCCTTTCTGCACGAAACAGAGAGCTGCAATAATGCTTTTCAGTGATTTGTAAGTTACGTATAAACATCGAGAAGAAACGATGAAATATAGTTTATTTAGAAATGGGTAAATTAGGCCTGACGCTGGTTTAGAAAATTTGTTATTCTATGGTCTAAGAATTTACCTACTCATAGATGATAGATAGGTACCTACTTACAATTAAAGAGCTAGGTAGGTATGATGTACGGATTTACTCATAGATACAATTAAAGATATATGGTAATAATATAGATCACATAATTAAAATATAATTCGATTATTCAGTATCCTTTGAACTTACTATCTCTAAATATCTTCCTTAGGTTGAACCTCATGTAAAATACGGACAAGCAGTGTTACAATCCAGTTCCCAGTTTTATGGAAACCATTACGTCACTGGCCACTGGTTACCATAAAAAAGAAAAATAATAAAACCTTCGTCTCACCTGGCTGAGGCGTTGCCAAAAAGCGAAAATTAAAAAAATAAACTCAGCAAACGCCGCCCATTCGCTGTCCCTCTCGCACTGTCTCTCTCTTTCCTTACCCTCTGAAATCCGAAGACCGAACGCGCTTTTGTTATTTGACTCCGCGACGTCAATGGGAGAGGGTGTATAGATAAATTAGTTGTAGTGTTGTTAAAATTTGAAACTGAACACCGGTGACTGTGTGTGCAATAAGTTTGAAATATTAATTAGGTTTTAATTTAGGTGAGTTTCGTATGCTTTTATTATTAGAGCCTTTATATTTTAGTTTTGCCTTTTATTATAATTTGTAGATAAATAGATAGGTAGTAAAGATGAGAGAAATTATAAAAAAATCACAAATGGCCTGCAAAAAAAAAATATAAAGGTTTTCATATAATATTTTTTATAATACAGTTTATTATTCAAATACAGTAGGTACCTATTTTAAATAATTGCATCGATAGGTCATTTTTAATTAAAATTAAAAATGCAACTATGTAATACCTACTATTATTTTGTACGGTATAATAATTTATTAAATACCTTTTAAAATGTAAAACGATTGCTCTACCATGACTCTACCATAATATTTTTAACAAGCTATGCCCCGCGGTTTTACCCGCGTTGCTCCGCTCATGTTGGTCTTAGCGTTATGATATATAGCCTATAATAGCCTTCCTCGGTAAATGGGCTATCTAACACCGAAATAATTTTTCAAATCGGACCAGTTGTTCCTGAGATTAGCGCGTTCAAACAAACAAACTCTTCAGCTTTATAATATTAGTATAGATTAAACCTGAATAATGAATGAGTGAAGATAAGGTACCTATATTTAAATAAAAACAAAAAATAATTTTGATACAAAATTTATATTAGGAAATTTTACAAAACTAGATTTCTCCTGCAGTACGGAAAATTTTCCGGGCAAATCTTTACGGATTAATTTTCACAGAAAAATGTATCTTACCTATGTTTGATCTTAGAAAACTATTTTTATTTCAATTTTTTTATTTAATAACCTAATATGTAAGTATTGTTAAAGTGAAATAACACAAAAAATTATCTCTGATATCCATTATTGTAAAATCGCTAACCAGGTTTTGATGGAATTGGATAAAATTTCACATATTTCATTGAATGGGTTTACAGAAAGTTATGAAATAAATAATATCTATTTTTATCTTATCCTGGCATAACTCGGGCTTTTGTACAAAACAGTACGAAAACAGGAGCATTATTAGCTTTTTTATCCTAATACATAGAGCCGAACTCTATTTCTTATAAGTATTCATTTATATTAAAAACTAGGTGTCCCAGTAGATGTTTTTCTGCCCTATTGCCCCTTTTTTATGTTTTATCTCCCAAAGAATATTCCTTGTGCTGTGACAAACGAAAAAAAAATTAAGTAGGTATTTGCAGAATTGGTAGAGCCGTTCTCGAGTTTAACGCAAAGCTCTACATTTGGCGATTAATTTTTATTTTATAGATCTGTTACATTATTACATACGCAGGAGGCAATTAAATAATCTATTTCAAACAAACAAAAATCGATTATTCTTTCTTTATAAAATAATTAAAAAATTGGTAGCTATTGTTGGCGTTCTAGTGGAAAATAAGTCTTATTGTTGTTTAATTTTTCTTGTATCTCGGTATTTAACTTATGATGTGTTATTAATTTAGAAAAAATGGTAACTAATAGGTACTCATGCAGGTAATATAATAACATAATCATAACCTAATACTGATATCTAAATTCTTTTTTAGTAACTTTATTTAAATACTTTCCCGCGCAGCTTCGCCCCCGTATTCAAAAGGAAAAACCGCATAGTTCCCAATCCCGTCGGATTTCCTAGGCTAGATTTTATACCTAGCCTATTATAATAGTAGTAAATCTAACTTATCCCTATTAGTGCGCTTAGTTTTATTGTATTTAGTGTTCTTTAATGGCAAGTGGTAATATAACATAACTAGCGGTCCGCCCCGGCTTTGTCCAACAGTGAAAGAATTTCGAATTTCGGTTCAGTAAAGCATAATATAAATTTACGAGCTTAAAGCTTTCAGCCTGCGTTGTCAAAAACTAAAACCACCACTATTACCAAATTAAAAATGAAATTTGAAGTTATATATTTTCAGGTGATATTCAAACATTACTTCTTTATAATAAAACTAGCTTTCCGCTCGCGGCTTCGCTCACGTTTTCAAAGAAAAACCCGCCTAGTTTCCGTTCCCGTGGGATCTCCGGGATAAAACCTATCCTGTGTGTTAATCCAAGTTACCCTCTATATGTGTGCTAAATTTCATTGTACCTAATCGGTTCAATAGTATTTGCGTGAAAGAGTAACAAACATACACACACACATCCATCCTCACAAACTTTCGCATTTATAATATTAGTAGGAAGTAGGATGATATAGCTATTATATAGCCGCAAAAATTGTTTTAAAATAGTGTCCGGTGAAAACTCATAGGATGTTATGATAACAATGCGAATATTTTTACGCGAATGGTTGACATTTTAAATTAAAAATAATGATGTTACTATTGTGCTGATATAACTACACATTTAATAGCATTTACTTAATTCATAATATTAGGTATGTAAAATTATAAAACCTTCACCAAAACTAATGTTTTTCGATAGTTTTCTTATTTTATCAAATTGTTTTGCAGTTGCTAGTCGCTAGGAATGTTTTTTAAAAAACGCAGTTGAAATAATAAATGCCTTTTTTGTGTTTATTTACGTGGTAATTAAATTGTATTCCATTCACAGAATAAGAAGTGATGAAATCTACAAACATGGATTGTTCCGATCGACTCAGTCCTTCGAGTGACATAACAAGCGAATCGGAAACGTCACTACCACCTTTTGCGTATGAAAACCAAAATGGAAACTTCTACCAATCAGAATTACAAGAAAAACAGTTCTTTTCCTGCAAACAGAAGTCGCCTCAAAACGAAAGAACCAAAGAGGTTTACTTACAAGAGAGCAATAAAAATTTCGATTATCTGTCCCCGCCAAGAAGCAAAAAGTATTTGAATTTCGAACTCAAATTGCCGCCAATAAACGATAACTTTTTTCAAGTTGAAACAGAAGAAAGGATGCGTTCATACTTCAGTGATGCGCAAAATAAGTGCATTCAAAATGAGAATAATTTAACTGAAATTGAGATTGAAATAAATAATCAGAGTTTCGAACATGTTGCCAGTGTTAATAATGAGAGATTGCAGTCTTATTTTGAAAGTGGCGCGAATAATATGCGTCGAATGAATTTTAATTCTGAACAAGTGCAGTGTATGTGTGAAGCTCTACAGCAAAAGGGAGACATTGAAAAGTTAGCAGCCTTTTTATGGAGCTTGCCAGAGAGTCAGTTGTTGTGTGGAAATGAAACTGTTTTACGGTATTTCTGACATTATTATAGTTAGATCATTGATATAATTATACATAACCGATAGTTTACTAATATTAATTTTTACATGACTAGATTATATCAACATACTTTACTTTAAGTTCATACTTTTTAGATACTAAGTTAGGCATTTAATTAATTTTTAAAATATTTATTTTTTCTGACATACCTATTAGAATATTATTATGCAGCATTGTATTATTTTTACCGGAGTTAAATCTCTCGCCGTAGCAGCTAGATATACCTAATTGAAATCTATCGTATGTATCTTACGGTGCATTTACATCAAACTAGAGCTACAGAGCTAGAAAATTGTCAAATTCTTTTCGTGTAAACAGGCGTAGAGCATTCGTTCGTGATCTTTTAGTGTAAACGAAAACTCGTATTCGGTGTCGTTCAAATGTTCAGTATTAGTACATCGCATAGAATCTTTTTGAAAGCACTAAGAACAACGGAAGAATGCTCTACCCCTGTTTACACTAAAAGAATTTGACATAGTGGGGTTAGAATGAGCATTCGCTCGTTTGATGTAAATGCACCATTTCTAGGTTCAGTAAATTAAAATGTGTTCAACTTGAAATATTTTTAATTTAGAGCTCGCGCCCTCGTCGCGTACCATAGAGGTGTTTATCAAGAATTGTACGCCATTTTGGAGACGCATACTTTCCCGCCAAAACATCACTCTACTCTACAAACTTTATGGTTCAAAGCGCATTATAAAGAAGCGGAAAAAGTTAGAGGGCGGGCTTTGGGTAAGATTTTTTATAATTTTATGTTGTTTTTTTACCAGATATTATTTCCAATTTAACATTTCATCTTTTTCTTGTTTTACAATTATTATGTTATCTTTGATTTGTTCTGATGAGCTCTTTAGGAAGGAACTCAGGCTTTTCTTAGCAAACGATTTTAGCAGCATTTTAAATTGTACTGTATTCATTTGTGAACTCAATATATTTTTCTATCTAATCAAATAACTTGAATTTTTTCGTCAGATTGATATAAGGATTATTTTTTAAATTTTAATAAAACATATAAAATTGTCCTAGGTGCTGTGGACAAGTACAGATTAAGAAAAAAATATCCTTTACCAAAAACAATATGGGATGGTGAAGAGACAGTTTACTGTTTTAAAGAGAAAAGTCGAAACGCCCTAAAGGACTGTTATTATAGAAATAGGTAAGATTTTTCAGAAATAAAGTAGTTAATTAGTAATTACGTTTTAATATTTGAGTGTAGGTGTATAAGTACTTTACCTTTATAGTCATTTAATAATAGCTACAAACAATGATTATTGGCATCGTAGAACAAAGGAAATAATAGAGTATAGTACTCGTAGTTCAAAGTATCGATTTCTGTAGATAAATAGAACTTTATTAAAATACCTACTATTGGTTGTAAATTTTATTAAAAGTGATTGAAGTGAAACTTCTTTAGGCGCAGTGAGAGTAAAATTTCAAGCAACATGGTAATACTGCTAAGTCATGGAGTAAGGCGACGATTTTGATACCTTTGAATCTTGCCAAAGAAGTTTCACTTCTGACATGTGCGCTCGGCACACACGCTGTTATTTATTGGTTATTTTTTATCATGGTTCTTTACTGTTTTGTGTTATATAACTTATATTGATTTTTTTTATTTTTTACACAGGTATCCGACCCCGGACGAAAAGCGCGCGCTTGCCCAAAAAACCGGGTTGACATTGACACAAGTGTCAAATTGGTTCAAAAACCGCCGACAAAGGGATAGAACTCCGCAACAACCGAATCGACCGTGAGTGGTAGCTTTATTTTTTTGTGTCATAAAAAAGCGCTTAGAAGAGGGAAAACTGAGTAAAACAGACATAATATCAAACCTACCCTTCAGTGCGTGTCAAACATATGCGTGATAAAAATAAACTTGGACACTCTGTGAAATAATGTAGCTTTCTTCTGATTAAAGAATTTCAAAATCGGATAAGTAAAGTCTTTCCTCTCAATAACTCTTTAAATGCTAAAAAAGCTTGGGGAAAGCTTTTTTTTTGTACATTTGATTATATTTTTCCTAATGGTTAACGAATAAAAATTAAAAATCGATTAAAGTAATACTGTAATACTAAGTACCCATTTATTGCTGATTTACTCTCACATGTTTCAGCACCATTTGCCGATATCCCCATGAAAAATTGACTTTGTTTAGTTTTTATACATTTCGTAGTATTTACCAAAAGGGCATTGCAGATGTGACGACCCTTTGTTGCATTGATTAATGTCCACTAATGACATGTCCAGTAATTATTGCCAGTTACAAAAAAAAAATAGGTTTTGCCATACGTTATGTTTTTTTTGCAGATAACACATTTATCAGTAGGAATAGTGTTCGCTTTCTATGTGCATATATTGTAGGTATGCTTAAATCTTTAAAACTGCGCAATGGATTTTGATGAAGTTTTGTTAATAGATAGAGTGATTTTGAGTGTGTGAGTGAGTTTAAGTGTATAATTTATTAGACTTTAGATAAAGCGAAGCCGCGAGCGGAAAGCTAGTTTCTGTTTAAAAATATTACTTTCTTTTTCGTTAGAAGCATACAGGCTCAAACTCAAACTCAAAACTCAAACTCAAACATTTATTTATTCAATTAGACTTCTTCTAGAAGCACTTTTGAAACGTCATTAAGTACATATATTTTTAACATTTACCACCGATTCGGAAAGCAGTATCTACGGAGAAGAATCGGCAAGAAACTCCATAGTTGCTCTTTTTAATCATGTCAGATTTACAATTTTACAAATTAAATAGGTATGTAATATCATAATATATTATCATAATATGCCAAAGAACTGTCCTGTGGTTTTTACGCGACAACCCTCCATGGGTTTTTATCTTCCATATATTCCTTAATACTGTAATAGGCTCTCTGGACAAGTACATTTTTTATATAAGTTTTAAATTTAGAACTACTAAACTCTTTAATATTATGAGGAATTCTGTTGTAAAAGCGTATACCTTGGCCCATAAATGAATTTTTAACTTTAGCTAGCCGGAAAAATGGCATTTCAATTTTATTTCTGTTTCTTGTGTCATAACAATGTCTATCTCCTACTTTTGTGTGTAAGTAAGCGTTATTGTGTACATATAAAATATTATTAAATATATACTGCGACGGTACAGTAAGGATACCAGTATTCTTAAAGAGATCTCTTAGTGAGTCTCGAGCACGCAAATTATATATAGAGCGTATGGCTCTTTTCTGTAATATAAATATAGTTTCTATATCTGCAGCCCTGCCCCATAGCAGAATTCCATAGGACATTATGCTATGAAAGTAGCTAAAGTAAACCAATCTAGCCGTTTCTTCATCGGTGAGATGCCTTATTCTTCTAACTGCATATGCAGCTGAGCTGAGCTTAGCAGCGGTGGTGGTAACATGGGCCCCCCATTGAAGCTTCTCATCTAATGTCAAACCAAGAAAAACAGTCGATTCCACAGGGTATAATACCTCCCCGTTTAAAATAATATTCCTTTTCACCTTTTTTACATTTGGGAGGATAAATTCTACACAATTTGTTTTTTTTGTATTTAATAGTAAATTATTAGCATTAAACCAATTGGATATGCGTAAAAGAGCAGAGTTTACTTCGTCAACATTTGTGTCATGTCTATCCACATTAAATATTAATGAGGTGTCATCTGCAAACAGTACTATTTCACACATATCCTGCAAATAATAAGGTAGGTCATTAATATACACTAAGAACAAAAACGGTCCTAAGATAGATCCCTGCGGAACACCTATGTTAATCGGCGCACCGCGAGATTTCTCTCCATTAACGACAACGGTTTGTACCCTGTTCTGAAGATATGAAGCTATGAGATCCTGAGCTAAACCTTTGATACCATAAAAATTTAGTTTCCGTAATAGAGTGGAATGTTCTACACAGTCGAAAGCCTTAGAAAGGTCGCAGAATATCCCCAAAGCATTCTTTGAATTTTCCCATGCTTTGTATATATGTGACAAAAGAGCTACTCCGGCATCAGTGGTAGAGCGCCCCTTTGTGAAACCATACTGTTTGGCGTGCAGTAAACCATTTGATGCAAAATGACTATTTAATTGGTTTAAAATTAGTTTCTCGAAGACTTTGCTCAAAGTTGGTAATATGGAAATTGGCCTATAGTTATTACTGTCTTCTTGGTCACCACTTTTAAATAAAGGAATAACTTTGCTAAACTTTAGTAAATCAGGGAATATACCACAGTCGCAACACTGATTAAATATAAACGCTAGTTGATTGGCAATGTTTTCTATGATATTATTTACTAAATTTACAGACATACCCCAGATATCACATGTTTTTTTTAAATTTAATGTTTTAAAAGTTTTAACAATTTCATCAGCAGTCACGTGTCGCAATTCAAATAATTTGTTACACTCAGCAACGTGATCCCTCAATAAAGACTCTGCAAGCGCTGAAGACGAATTTAAATTCTTAGTTAAACTAGCAGGGACACTACTAAAGAAATCTTCAAAAGCAAGCGCAACATCAGCACTTTTGTCAATGACCCTACCAGAATTGACAAGTTTTATGGTACTATCGTTTGATCGGATTTTGCCCAATTCACCATTAATAATTGTCCAAACCGTTTTAACTTTATTGTCAGAGTTGCGTATTTTGTCTCTGATATACAAACTCTTGGCAGTGAAACAAACTTTTTTAAATGTTTTTGAATAATTTCTAACATAACTAAGAAATGACAAGTCTTTGTTATATTGTTTCATACCATATAACTCGTAAAGAACGTTCCTGCATCTGTGTATACTAGGAGTTGCCCATTGGCTGAATGGTAAATCCTTGGTAATAGTTAAAGATTTAATTTTAAATATTTTTTCATATTCACTATGAATGAACTTAAAAAGATTTGTAAACATTTCACAAGGATTTTTATGAAAGGATTGATTATTCAGGTCAGGTAGTTTATTATCAATATTATTTCTAAATGTATGAATGCCTTTTCTAGTTATAGGCCTAACATTAATTCTTTTAAATGTAGGTATGCAATCCAATTCAAAAACTACTTTCTGGCCACAGTGATCCGAAGTTAGCGTGTTGAGAATATATTTTTCTAAACATTTGCAATCACAGTATATATTATCAATACAAGTTGCAGAAGTAGGTGTTATTCGTGTGGGTTCATCAAAAAGTTTAGGTATACAGATTAAATGAATGAAACAAATTAACTATTCGTGTTGCCGTTTGTGTGTGTGAAAGTAAATCAATATTAAAATCACCACATACTATTACCTTCTTTTTACTCCTGCCTAAACGCTTTAATATTTCTTCCATGACTGTCTCAAACAAATTATAGTCACTGGAAGGAGGTCTGTATACGCAAACAATAATGTAACGCTCAAGCTCAACACAGGACAGTTCAATGGTGCGTTCTACAGAAAGGCTAACAATGTCAGTTCGTTCCTTGCATTTTAAACTATTGTGTACAAAAATAAGAGAACCTCCATGAATAGCATTTGTCCTAAAGTATATACTTTTTAATTTATAATTATCAATATTTATTAACAACTGACATTGTTTAAGCCAATGTTCTGTTACACAAAATATTTTAATTCTATTATGATTTAAAAATAATTCTATTTCTAATAATTTGCTAGCCAAGCCTTGAATATTTTGATGTACAATGGAAAAAGGCTGCTTAGCTGTTGTCTTACATACTAGTTTAAATCTAGCTTAGGGCTAGTTTGTCTATCAACACTTAACCTAGGTTGATGTATATAATTACTACTACATAAAATTATAGTAGATCGATGGTCTGCTACTGAACATGTATCAGACTGGTTAATAATTTTATATGCTATTAACATAGCAAGTTCTCTCTTATATCTAGATGGCAGATACACTGTATTCTTTGTCAAACAAAAAGATTTTGTACAAGAATTTATGTCAAAATATATAAATGCATCACTATGATGATTTGTTAAATTATATAATTTTAAATTAATATTATAGATAAATTTGTTTTGATTTTGTGTCAAACCAGGCAAATATGGCAATGTACACAACATAAATTTGCATTTTGTCTCACTACTAATTTTCAACATTTTTTGAAATCCTATATCAATGTCATGTTTTTTTAAATTAAAACTATCTCCGTATAATATAATAACAATACTATTTTCCTTAAAACTAAAATTATCTAACGAATTCATGATATATGTAAATGAACTATTAGGAGTGCAAAAATTGGTTACTTTATATAGGCTTTATATAGGCTTTATATAGGCTATAGAATAGGTCAAGAAGCTTATAGAATAGGTACATATTTAGAACGACAGGTGACATTTCTCAAATGTGAAACTTATAAGTAGACCAATTTTAAATTTAATTTTAACGCAGTGACAATGTACTTAAGTAAATGTACTCAAATAACATAGCCCTCTTTCTACGCAGTCGGTTACATCTTGAAAAATATAAACACCAATCCCAAGAGCGATAAGCACAAAACCCAAATATTATATTTACGAGCATCCAGTTAAAGGAAGCCATTGTTTTATATTCAAGGTTGAAGTCGGTGTTTCGTATGACCAATTGACTGAAGCTTATAAACGAAACTTGAAATATTTTTTAATCACTACATAATATAAAACAAAGTCGCTTTCTCTGTCCCTATGTCCCTTTATATGTTTAAATCTTTAAAATTACGCAACGGATTTTGATGTATTTTTTATACTTATATAATAGATTAGAGTGATTCAAGAGGAATGTTTTAGTATATAATTTATTAGGTTTTAGACAAAGCGGGCGAAGCCG
>CAJQZM010015455.1:0-10948 GCA_907164665.1 Colias nastes
GAGTGCACCGTCTGTTGTATACGTAGTATATTATTATTAGTCTGTGCCTATATAGTTACTTGTCAAAAATAAACTTTTCATTTTAGTTATAGATAAATTTACTGTAACTTTTATTATTTCATATTGTAGATGAAAGAAGGAATAGTAGATAAAAATTTAATTCAAATTGAATTGCATGTTTCTACTATTCGTTCTTATAAAATATCAAGAGCAAAGCTCTCTTTAGAACAGCTATTTAAGCGTTTGCTGCTATTTATTTTCATTAATATTTGAAACATAAAAATTATACAAAAATCGAAACACACAAAAAAATTATACAGAAGAATGGGTGACCCGCAAGACCAGCGAAGTGACGACCACGCGGCAGATCGCGACGCGCGTCAAACGGGAGCTGGTATTGGAAGATGGACGTATTCTGAAGGATTCCGGACCAAAGATATCTACCTCGGTGAATGAGGACACGCATACCACTAATTTTCAGCAAACTGAGGTGAGTAGGATTTTAAATTAATAAAATAATTACGTTTCACAAAAAACTAAACCGTCAAAAGTTAAATCAGCTACTAGTTATTATTATGTGACTTGACGTGACACACGGCAAGTAACAGCTTAGAAAATACAATATATAACAATCATCAAAATTGGTTTACTCAGTCGTCAAAGTACTGAGGCAATTAATAACACAAGAAAAAAATACGGAGAATCTTTTCCTTTTATTGAAGTCACTTGAAACGACGACATGTTGTTAAAATCTGAAATAAACAAGAATATTTGTGTAAATTAATAGAATATGTAATTATGTGAGTATAAATGTAGTTCATTCGTTTACAGCACAGAGTACCTGAAGAGCAGAAAGAAAATGCATCCACGGCTGGGGAAAAATCACCAGATGGTAAGTTTAAATAATAAAAACTAATTAACATTAGTTTTTTAGTCTTTATAGTTTATAGTTAGTCTGTAAATACCGTTTGCTTATAATTTACTTCGCGATATTTTAAACTGCCGCATAATTGTGAACTGTGACTTCCTATCCATATAATAATTATAATTCAATGTATTATTTTTCGATACCTAGTTAATAATCCCCTGAGATCTTATTACAACATTATTATATCTTGTATAGATTTTTTAAACCAATAATTTCTTTTCAGCACTCGACGCACCAGACGGTATAATAGCGCCTGTAGACGCAAAAGTTCTAGTATCTTCTAAAGTGGTCGCCAACCCTGACGGGAAAGTGAGAGAGAGTCATGAGAGAAAGGTTCTCACTCGGAATGTTACGGAGAGAGTTAAAGAGACGGAGGAGAGAATACACACGGGAGATACTACGCATGAGGTGAGTGGTATATTTAAAAGTAGTATAGATGTAGTTATAGTAGAAGGAGGTAAATTTATAGATCACTAAGGTGATTTACATAGAAATAAAAATGTATTGTAAAGTTAATAAGTAAAATGTATAATATTGTAAAGTTGACGCCTCGGTAGCAGGTGAATTGTGGAAAATAAATACTTATGAGTATTATTCACAAATATTTATTTTCGGAATCACACATAAACTTTATATTGAAAAATAAAAGTCTAATGGTAGTAGTGGTAGTAGGTATGGCATCGACAAATGAATTGGATGAGCATCAATTAAAATGAAATAAAAACGATAAATCAACAAATATCACTTAGGTACTTACCTTTTTTACCGCACATTATAAAGCGCAATAAGTTATCATATCCATATTCCTAAGGAATTTTAACACCTCGTAAAATTACAAAAAGCTCACAGGCATTCCCATAAAAGCTCAAGTATTATAGCAGACATTAAGCAATGTACTTGTAATAGTACATAATATTTCGATTTAGCTAGCTTTTAGTGCTTGGCTATAAAGATACTATCGTACCGCAATGTACTCGTCAGGCTGAGATTGGAATTTTGTTTATAATAAGCATATTATGTATTATTAATGCTGTTAGTGATGTTTGTTCGCACTTTAACAGGTAGTCTTTGTATGTGCTCTTCTGTAGCCCTATGAAAAAAGATTAATTAGTGCGAATGATACGTTTGATTCTAGAACAGCAATAACTACTGCTACTATAATTTAATTAATGGGAAAGTGTTATGAAGACGCAAACTTCGTCAATCTGACCAACTTACATAATTATTATTTAAAAATTTGGAAGTGTTGAAGTTATAATTTAATCTCTTTAATTCGATCCTCAAAATTCAGTAATTGTAGCCTTGGCCTCCACTCCTTTCAGAATAAAGCCTACACGTAATTCACTCAACATTATACCACTTATAGCACGCAAAATTTCCACTTGATTTGTCCCTATAAGCTTTTAGTCCATTGCCTATCGCCTCACAAGACGCGTCAAGTGTCAGAGACACCGCTGACAATCGACAGGTATGATACGCTAATGGAGGCTTAAATCGACCACATTTCTGCCTTGTTTATTTTTATTGTATAATATGTACTTGAACGTGAAGGATTGACTGATATGATTGTAGAAATATTGTATCGATATTTTTATTAATTGTTGTGAGATTAAAATATATTGGTAAATTTAAAAGTCAAGTCGCTTATTTAGTACATGTTCTTAACCAGCAGTGTTATGTCAGTCTTATAGGTCACGGTGTAGCTAAGTTAGGGAACGAAAGAAAATTTAAATCTCTAAAGATTATATTTAGAATTAACTTATTCATTTACTGGAATAGATTTGTGCACAATTGAAAAATGAACGCTTAAGCTTTTATCAACCAATGCATATTGATGGGGTTAAGAATGACTTCAAAATCATGCTCGCACTGTACGTATGTACACTAACTTTAAGTTAAAAAGATTATCGCAAAAAAGGGAACAAGTGAAGCGTAAAATGGAGCAATGCTTTATATAGATGAGCGTTCACATAAATCGATGGGTGCTTTAAAATTATAATTTGTTCGAGGAGATAGGCCGCCGCGGGCGTCGCGCCTACGCTAGGGACGACTTTGCTGGCAAAAGCTTGCGTTATTTAATAGACAGTTTCAAATATTTAAAAGATTGATTTATTCGAACATTGTTGTGGGTAATTTATGAGGTGTTTAGTTCACACTTCTTTCTTATTAGGATGTATATTTTTACACTTAATTTTAAAGCTTTTTTTGTAAAATACCATTAAGTAATGGAATAAAAAGGGTGGGATATGTAAATATGTATAATGTAAAAGGTTGAAAAAAGAGAAGCTATATATATAAATGACGATACGATAATTTATACCTATTTTAATATCAAAAACATAAATCGAGCTGCTAACCTTCAGCCACTAAGTTCAGCCACATAATATAAACCACTATAAACACGAAAAAGATCAGACAAATCTCTTACAAAGAATTTCTTCACCGCCCATGTTCTCCCATTAGTCTTTGCCAAAGCATGCATGTCATTGCAACACTTACATACTTACATTACAGCAATGTTGTTAAGTGACAATACACAATCGGAATCTTCGATATGTGGCAATCGATAAGCAGATCAGTGGGTCGAACCGAATAATTGGCATACAGATAACATCACTTGGCTGCACTTGCTTTGATGTAGGGACGGTTTTAAAATGTTGGAAGAGGTTTTATGAAGTGATAATTTTATGAACATGTATGACAAGGTATGTTTAATTTTATAAATAGGTTTGTTTGCTTAAATTAAAGATTTAAATAAATAAAGTAACAAACAGTTGTAAAATACGTACCTTTGAAGAACATATTATTAAACTGCACCTATAAATAGTCAAGGATATAAATAAATGGCAAATAGCTTACAGTAAATAGTATTGAGAGCAAACTTCACATAAGCTTTTATACGACGCTAGTTAGAGGATAAGGTTAAAGTTAAATTTTAATTGTATTTGATTAAAGTGTGACGTCCCGATAATAGAGAAATGAAGTACGAACCTCTAGGAATGAATATTGTTTAATGTCACGGTTAAGTTAGCACTTGAAAAGAATGTGTTAAATGTATGCATTGCTTTCTTGATAATTTTAAACTATTACCTAAGTGGAAATACTTATTCACAATTTTCATTAAATATGCAGAAAATATTACAGAAAAATGCACAATTTTCATTTGAACATCACTTTGTTAGTGTAACTGGCTTAGGCTTAAAGGTTGCCGCATAAAGTTCTTGAATGTACCTCGTCTAAACATTCAATGTTCTAAAGATATTTCCTGCTGTTTTATTTGACATGCATTTTATAACGAAGATAAAGGAAATCCTTATGTTTTAATTTATTTTGTTTAAAAATATTTCACGCTAAAATAAATACTGGAAACATTAATGCTATCCTGAGGAAAACGAAAATAGAATTAATCATTAACTCATAATAACTTAATAAAAACCAGTGGTATTAAAACGCAATCACGCGGAATATTTATAGTAATCACATACTTGCAAATCCTTATTAAAAATCGTTAAAAACACCATAAAAGTTAATTATAGCCTCACGGCACATCTCCATTAAGTATTAAAACGGAATGGATTGAAGCAATTTTCAAAGGCACCAGGTAGAAATGTTTTTATTCAAAGCAATTTGAGTCTATCTAAGGCGCAAGCCATACTGAGAAGATCTCAGACTAGAAGACGCAACAAGGGTGTATGTATGGGAATTGCAAAATATGTGACAGCAACACATTTGCAAAAAGGGTGAAAATTACAACAATTCAACACCATTACCGTCTTAAACGTCGTATACGATCTTAAAATATGTTTGCTCCTGAGAAGAATCATTAAAACTTCCTTATACTCACTTGGTAGATTAAAGAATATAAGAATAGTTATAGCAATCGTAGAAACAAACAAACTATAATTTCACTAACTCGCAACCTTTCTATAGTTTCATATTGTAAGAATTCTTGTTATTCATTTTTAATCGTTTCTGTAGCTTGTGCCTTAGCTCTCAAGTTGAATCGACTAGTAATTCGACCTCCGCCATTAACATGTGTGTCCTTTCATCTTTGTCTGTAATGAAATTTAAATAATGTTCTTAAGGATTGATTTGTTTATCACTTTATCCTTTCAATGCTGTGGGCGTACTTTAGTGATGTTAAAATTGTGAATTTACTTTTGTTTCTATAAATAGGGAGCAATTATTTATTCTTTGTAGGTAAATGGTCCTCGTTTATTGAAGGAAGCTTTGTAAATACAGTTTCGTATATGACTTCACACTTCATTCAATTATATAATGATCGATCTGATACTGATTAAAATTACAAAGGATAACCTAGTTTACTAAATCAAATATAGGTAATATTATGATCAACAGATTACATTTTTATATCAATGATATAATTAAGTATAAACTCAGTCACTTTTGCTCTTTTTCGACTACTAATATATTTTTCTGTTAAATTATCGAGCATAAATTATCTCTGACTTGCAAAGCGTGTATCAATAAAAATGTAGTGCAAAAGAATAAGATTATTTGGATACGTTAAATAATAAATTTTAATGATTTTATAGAACTTGTTTCAAGAGCATAGTTATAACTTATAACTTATTTTTAATGGCTCCTGTTGACGTAAATGTAATGATATGAATACTAAAGTTTGTAAAAAATCGTATTTATTTGGTCTTTATATAGATTTTTTTTAATTCCATTCGGCGTAGCCTTGACAGTAAATTTTTATTTTTCGTAATGCTCAGCATTTAAACTGCATTTTTTTCATAGTCTCCAAAATAACACATGGATATCAGAAATTTATAAAAGGCTAAGTAGTAACTATAAGGAAAAATCGATAAGTTTAAAAATTAAATTTAAAAATATTTTAATGTCTTCTCCAAACGAACCTTAACCTAGCTCTGTTTCAAGGCAAGGTAGCCTGAGACAATAATTTAAAATGTTTAGATAACATCTACAAGGCACCGTACCCGGGAATTCATGTGATCACCGATCGATTCAATATTCGATACAGCCTCTCTGAGGTTACGAACAATCATTCCCCTTATGGTCAAAGATTATGATTTTACTAGCATTAATATTCATGTGTGTTCGCGGATTATCTACAAATATTGCATGACAGTTTTGATATGGTTTTATGGCGGTCTTGATGGATTTTATCGTTAATAAAATTTGCATAAATTCCAACAAGCAATTCGGGATAACGTATGCTCTCGATATTAGAGATAGAGATAGTATAACGGTGTGCACTTAGTTTTATTATATTGCTCTTTTAATAGCTTCCACACAGTTATTTGAACGCATCCTTACGGATTTTGTATACCTAAGTCTAAAAGAGATACAATCTTATTTCTGTATTATGATTGGACATAGTTATAGGTATATGTATATTTTGAATGCATTGAGATAACGATTATTCTCTAGCATTGATTAATTACTTACCGTTTTTTTCTTCGTGTGACCTTTTCAAATCTTTTAAAATTCTAGGTAGGTATTGTATTTCGTCCAAAATCCCTCAGTGCCTGAAGACAAAAGTCTTCGAGCAATGTGTGTTGCCGGTGATGACATACGGTACAGAAACGTGGTCTCTAACCCTGAGCCTTGTGCACAAACTCAGCGTCGCTCAACGTGCTATGGAAAGGGCTATGCTCGGAGTTTCCCTACGAGATCGAATCAGAAATGAGGAGATCCGTAGGAGAACCGGTGTCACCGACATAGCTCGCCGGATTAGCACGCTGAAGTGGCAATGGGCTGGGCACATAGCCCGCAGAACCGATGGCCGTTGGGGCAGAAAGGTTCTCGAATGGAGACCACGTACTGGACGACGAAGCGTGGGACGACCACCCACAAGATGGACAGACGACCTGGTCCGAGTGGCAGGGAGCCGCTGGATGCAGGCCGCCGGTGACCGGTCGTGGTGGAAAACCCTGAGGGAGGCCTTTGTCCAGCAGTGGACGTCCCACGGCTGAAACGACGACGATTGTATTTCGGTATGCGATTTCATTTTTAACAATGTTGAATCAATTGAATTGAATTAATTATTCTTCACCAATGAGTATGTTCGTTATCGACAAATTTAAAAATATTCGAGCGTTTTGTATATTCTTTTACTTGTTTAATGTTAAATTGTTCTAGACTACTAATGCATTTTTTTTTTCAATTCAACCCAGACAGAGTCGGGGTCGCTTAGTTAGCAATACCTGAATAATTCAATTTCTCTAATAAAAATGAAAGAAATGCCTTTTTCATGTCCTTGAATATTTTTAGCAGTGATGCTAAAACGCGCTTTAGCAATAAAATGTAACTGGGTGCTAATGCGCCACACCTATCGAATTTGTTAGTAAATGCTAATATTAACATTTTACGATCACAAAAGGTCAGTTTTTTCACTTGTTTGGTAAAAATTTTATAGTTATAGCTTTAAAGTTGGGGCTTTATGTATATTTTATTTGACATCTGCATTTATATGTTAATGATTCGAGTACAAATCGTTTAGTATAAATTATTTTATAATCATATAGCCATATATATGGGTGGATGATTTTATATTTTACTTCCAAATAATACATAAGAAGTTATTAAATTGAACAGGTTGATGTTTCACAATTCAAATTAATCAAATTACCGACACAATACAGCCTATCATTGAGATAATCGGAGCTTGCTATTGGATCCTTTTCATTACACCATTAATTACTCTCCATTGTTAAAAGATTATATCACTCAATGTTGAATACATTGCTGTTTGAAGTCTCTATCTCTTCTTAGCATTCCTATATACCACGAAATGTATGGAATAAAATTATGTTCGCCACAAATTTATTGGTATATCAATCTAATCTACTCTCTTAAGTATTTTATTTACGATTGCGTCATTAACCTTGATCTTTTGATACATGTGAAGTATTTTACATTGCCTTTGCTGAATTAGAATTTAGATCCTGATAATTATCTAATTTCATATCTCTCACTAATGTTGGAACCATGTTTTTGTTTAATGACCTTTCTAGATATTGTAAGTGAAAGGTTCTTATAGTGTTTAAAAGTGATAAATTTACTCGTGTTACTTTTTTATCACATTATCCTAAATTATAAACAGAGCAGTTATTTTGTCTGTAAGAGATAATGTGGAAAGTTAGTATAGTTTTATATTAAAAGTGAATTAAGAACACATATTATGAGATATAGTTTTGTAAGTGTATACGTAGAGATTCAAAAATAATACAATAAATTCAAAAAAATACACACTCCGTTTTATGTTTCTACGATAAAGTTTATATAAGTTAAGTTCCTAAGTACCTATATTGTAAGCAATTATTTGTTTAACGTTAACATATTATGTGCAGTGCAGATAAAATCAAAACAAAGGTTAATTCTTAATCTGCCTTCACCTTTCCGAAATCGTGCCTTATCGAGTACTCCAGTAAACAATTGGTAGGCTGAAGGTTGTTCGCCTTGGCAGAATATCTTTAGAGCTCGTATTACATGCACTATTGTTGTTTAATTAATAAGATTATAGCATCATGTATACAACTTATACTAACTTAAATATGAATAAGACGTTTAGATAGCAGTATCAAGTGCTACATACGACGCTTACACTGACTATGACTTATTGGACCAAACACATTGTTGCGAGTACAAACTTGACTGACAGAATTCTTACAAATAAGTATATTATATTCAATGAACTTTTATAGATTCTTTAATTCATCTTAAAAATGGATCAATAAAAAGTTTGTATGAAACGTAATTAAACTGCAATAAAAGTAAACAAACTATTCAATAGCACTTTATTTAGTTTTTTAAACTATAAACATTCGAGCTAGCACAATAGAGCTGTAAAAAGTAAAAATTCAGACATTTCAATCCTGTTAAAACATTTTTTTGTAATCAAACTTCCCTTTCATACGATGTCAGTTTGTGTGGAAGTTAAAAAAAGATAAATCTCCGGTTCGCGTGAGCAATTTAGTTGGTATTCAAATAGCATTGGATCGCTGATGTATCGCCAATGGAAAACTTACGATGTGTGAAAACGATTTGAGTTAATGGAGGTGTAGAAGTGTATCTATACGATTTCTTAATAATTTATAAAATTTTATGAGATTGTCTGAATACTCCTTCCGTTGAATATATGTGTAATCTGTAAAATAATCATTGCATGAATGAATGAATGAATGAATATTCTTTATTGCTTATAAATAAATAAATACAAGTGAAAAAGCACACAACACATAATATAAAACAAGCAAAAGGCGGCCTTATCGCTAGGTAGCGATCTCTACCAGGCAACCCTTCATATAAAGGAAATACACAAAACAAAAGTGGGTGAGCAAAAACAAGGCAATACAAACAAGGAAAACTGCATTGCATTGCATATGGGAAACATGCACTTTCTATGCCTTGTTACGAACCGTGTTTTCATGGATACTTATATTAGTTTTTTGGAACAGCTTAAATGGTTCTTTTAATTAGATGCATAAATAAAACAACATTGCATTTCTCAGAATGTAATCGTTGAATGAATTGAAAATAATTAATTAAACTAGTATTTTATTTATATGTACTTCTATTTCCAAATGATTACGGTAGATCTATTTTTGTTTTAGTTTTTTATTGACTGGTTCCAAAAAGCGTATCCGGACATTGTAAATGGTCTTATTGCTACAGAAAGAACTGTAATTAATTGTTTTCCGTGTTATAATTAGCTTTTATAATGTAATACATAATTTACTATACTATTATTATTTTTGTTTTGTATTCGTTTATACGCAAATTAATTCAATCATCATTATGTTTTTCCATAATTATAGTTGAGCATTACTCCCGACTTCTCTGGCTTCATAAATATAAAAGTAATCATAATCGTTTTACGATAAAGTTTTTCATACTGTACTTATATTATACATTTTGATACAAAATTCAATGAAAATATGTGTGCAGATACATTATTATTAAATAATATTGAACAAAGTAACATAACAAGAGGCCGGCCATGGCCAGGCGTTATGGCCTAACCGCAAGTTTGAAATGAACTGAGTTATATGATCCACTTCATATTAATTGAATAAATAATATGAGCTCAGGCTTATAAAGAATAAGTACTCATGAGAGTTATTTTGAAGATTTAGTTAACACTGTTTTTGCATACTAACAACTAATTTTATGATTTTGCTTAATTAACTCTACATGTACAAGTAAAATTCTTGAATTTGAACGTGAATTTGTAAAAAATGAAATCCTGAATTTGTTAAAGCATAATTGTCTTCATTCTGTGCACAAAAGATGTAAGAATCAATGTTCGTGTGGATTTTATTTAAAAAAATGCATTATACATAGTAAAGTAACAAATAGTACCTACTTACTCTTTGAGCTCATCTCTAACTCCAACCAGTTTATAAGACTGTACAGGAATAACTGAATGAATGTACTATTCTCTGAAGAACTTTGTGTAATTACGACGTATTATATGGAAAATGGAGTTTGCCACTTAACGCATTTTGCGGGGAAGGCAGTTTATTACGTTGAATTAGTTATTAGGGAATTATTGTGTTAGCTCCTACAATATAAATAGTAAAATAATTATAATGCAATTGTACAAGTTATATTTTACATTTTTAGAAATCAAATGAAAGAAGCAAAGGAATTTTTCTATTCCTTACTGCGCTCTAATTTATATTCAAATATAGGTAAATCTAAGGGTAAATCCATAATAGGTATACGACAAAAAATTAACTAAACGAAAACCCGTTTATGTAAAATAATATAAATGTAAAGTTTACAGGTATACTTAAAGCACAGAATACATAATACAAGTAGCTAAACGCTACAGAACGGACACTCTCCGCCTCCCGCCAAAATTAAACACTTACCTCACCCCGCACGATCAGTCTAAAAATGGTCCACATTTTTCTACAAGGACGATACCACACCCCGGACACTCCATACAAAATTATCGTTTTGACAGTCACACTGTAGAGACTGCAAATGTGTGTGTTAACGCTTTATGGTTGGCACATTTGTGAC
>CAJQZM010015455.1:11348-21877 GCA_907164665.1 Colias nastes
AAAATAGAGAGCGGGTAACGTATCTAGCTTTTTTATATATCATAGGTTCAGCCTGCGTTTGCAATGTAAGCGGAAAAAAATGTAATTATTTACGACATCACATTAGAAACCTCAAAAATAACAGTACTTCTCCACTATTTAATGGATGTTATTATACATATAAACCTTCCTCTTGAATCACTCTATCTATTAAAAAAAACCGTATCAAAATCCGTTTCGTAGTTTCAAAGATTTAAGCGTACAAAGGGACATAGGGACAGAGAAAGCGACTTTGTTTTATACTATGTAGTGATAATAATTATAAATGTCTGCCATAATAAAGAGAGTACAATTTTGTATGCAGTCAATGACTCTATTGTCATGGGGAGCGTGAGGTTTTTCGTTACGCAATTTCTGGATTCGGTCCCCGCGCTCAAGGCCCGCGATAGAAGCTATGCAATAGCTTAAAAAATGTTGAGGGGATGCTCTAAACATTTTACTTTTACCAAATTACTCACAACTTTTACTACGATTATTATTTTCAGAACTCACAGGTAAGCTTTAAGCAAAAGATTTTATAAGTCTATGTAGCTTTCGGCTCTCTTATCTCTACAATGTGTAGCGCGTTATATTATACCTAATGATACAATACGATAATTTGCGAACCAAATGAAGTTTTTGCCAGTTCTGATTACATTTGGTCTGAACTAATAATGACTTTGATGATTTATATAGATTGTCTTATAAAACGTAACATCTGCCCGCGAATTGCTGTTTTTTCTCCCGTTCAAGGTTTTTGTAATCACAACGGAATTATGCTTAATTTGAATTGATACATCTCTAACATTTTTTCCTCCAAGCACGTGATACGTTATGTTTAAAGAAGTATAAAGACATTTTTTACGAAATGCATGTTCATGTTAACTTTAAACTGTAATACGTTGATTTTATTTGTTGAAAAGTGTACCTACTACCAACTATTTCGTGGCATTATAAACAATATCATTTAATTTGTTGAAATCACTTTGACGATTCAAAACGATGCTTTGATTTTCTACAAACAATACAAAATATATAACTGTATAGCTTCGTCGGAATTAGACCAACTTTCTTATAATCAATAATACTAATCACCTACCTTTTAATTGGTTCATTTATTCAAGTAAGAAATGTCCATAATGATATATAGATTTTGCATAAAAAAACAAATGAAAACAACCAGTAAGCTCTCACACCCACATGTGACGGCTAAACGATTTATGATCATATCTGCCAATAAATCTCATGTTATTTCTTTCTGTGCTATAGGTCCTCATTATTAGTATGGCTATTTATTGCAAATGGTTTAGACCTAATTATTATTAGTCTGGGAGGAAATTGATTATAGTGAATAAATAAACACTGAATTTGTTCAAATTTGAACAAGACATGCAATTAATACGTTAATATTTCTAATTCGTCTATAGCTAGGTATGTTATTTTTAATTGCCACATATTAAATTATAAATCTTTGTTATTACATAAATTTTATATCGATAAACTGCATAAAATAACATTAATTACATCTCGTATTCATAAAATTCATTTTCAATTTGCCAAATCATAAAACTGAATGCACTAGCAAATCTAATTAACGAAAGAGAAAGCACAAAATAATTCAGTTTGTTAGCGAATTACGCGTTCTCTAATTTAGCGCGAAAACAATTAATGTAGACAATACGGAGACAATGGCCGACCCCGATGTGTCGTGGAAACCGTCACGACTCTGCTTTCTATTGATATCACATATTCTTTGAGGAACAAGTGCACTGCGATGACATATGAATGCGTTCAATTATAGGAAGCGATTCTTGAGTTGGCTTGATTGTCGGCAAATTGTTGCATTTGCATAGGATTTCAATCTGCTCATTACGTAGTTCGTAGAAAGCGGATTATAACGTTTTTATATGGGTATTTTTATAAATACAATTAGGGGATTTGACGAGATATTTTTCTTTACATGATTTATATTGTGCATTGCATATTTTATATTAGTAATCATACATATTAAGTGTGCTAACAAGATCCTAATTAAATACTTACTTTAAAAGATAAAGTAAATAGGTATCATTTTTCTCTTCCTAAGACGAAGGTAGTTTAAAAATACGATTCTTCACAAAGGTAGTTTATAGGTAGGTAGTAAAGTTAACTGAATCGAGTTTCTTTCTTGAAGTCTTGTTTAAATTTATTTATGAGGAAAACAATGCGCTTCTTTTTAGTAAGTGTATCTAATAAAAAGTATAATTTTCTAGTTTCGACGTATTCTTTGTCGTTAACTTGTTTGTATACACGCGTTAAAGTGTTTTATAGTATATTTAACGCTTATGAAGCTTCCTAAAATATTCTAAAGGTCATCGACTTTGATGATTAGATAAGGCAGAGCTTAAATTTTATATTCTATATGGATACCTGTTATAACAAGATGTCATAACAGATTATGATATGATCTAACGTATTAAATTACGTATCCTTCAAAGTTTTACGTGAATAAATTTATTTGAAATATCTACTTTATCATGAGTTTTTTGGAAATGCAGACTTAAGAAGGTTTATTCCATAATTTCTCTGCTCATAATTATAAAGGGTTATATTTTTGAATGCTATTAGATATCATCACAATTATATAATTGAAAAACGTATTTGATAATTTTTACTCACATTATAATACTAAATAAAAATCCATTGTTTTACTACACGTTGGTTGATTGATGACTGCGTTTTATAAATCTCACATAATTCCTTCCTATTGTGATCACAGTTACAACTTTTTACAGAAATGTAACTGCAATGAATTATATATATAAGAAAGCCTACCCATCCTATATTATGCGTCTTTTCTTTTTACTCTTTCCTTATGAGATTTTTTTTGTTTGCTTAATAGATACTTTTGAGGTTATTATTTTTTATTGTAGGTACTTTTCCCTTATATGTCTCATTTTTTGGTTAAGTTATCTCGATGATTTAAAGTTATTTCTTATATGTAAATTAATAATATTGAAAGTTATGTGTTATCTAGCGACGTATTACACTTTTTTGGTACGAAACATGTACATAGACAAACCAACGAACAATAAACCAGCTATTTAGTTCCGCTCCGTTATTTTTCTTGGTTGTGGTGCCGTGAGATATATTTCTATTTCTTTAATAATACTTGTCTTTGTAAACCTAGACTAAACGGTGAACTTATTTTGGTTATCTGATTTAGAGCGTGTTTTTATTTATTTAAAACACATTCTAAAATCGGAAAGTAGCTTTTATTTTTACTTTTTCATTAATTTTAATGTTAATTTACTCTGTGGGATTTTACTATTTTTGCGAGACAGATTCGAATTGTGACCGAGCAGCCAAACAAAGATTTTTTGTAAAAACATAAAAAGTTTTAGTTCGTAACTTTGAAATTAATTATTTCGAATTCAATGACCCTGAAATTGTATATATTTTCTACCTATACTAACCATAATAAAAACATCAACTTGCAAATAAACAGAAAAGGGCTAAATAACGCGTTTATCTCTGAAGTACTTACGAGGTCCTAGAGGCACTGGCTCGTATCTTGTAACAGATATCGGCACAGTTAATTCCTTTTGTAAAAGTATTAAATCGCGGCTGAATTTTGTGGGAACGTGCTAAATAGTCAGCAATTGATAGGTACATGCGTGAACAAAAACCGAGCCGTAAGTTATTCTAGAGCTATAGCAGAGCACGCAGATAAGATAGCTGCATTTATCAGCGAAAAGCGTCTGCTCTCAACGCAATAAATTCACGGTCTTTAATTATAAAATTGTCGTTGTAAAGAATAAAAGCAAAACAATATTGATGCAAAAAGACGGCCGCACCTGCCAATGGTCAGTCGAGATACGCGGTTATATTTAGCGAAACCATTTTATTTAACCGCTTAACGATGATAAAAAGACTGCGGTTCGCTCTTAAAGATTCATTCGATTTTAACTATGATTGTATCAATCCAGTGCATAGCTAATAAAACCCTTCGAGTGTGCGTCGAGAAATATTAAAGAATGACGATATCGACACATCTCGTAATAATTTATTATAATTTTATCATTGCGATCTTAATTCCTCACATTTTATAAGCAGGAATGTCGTTCGAGCCTATGAAAATAAGAAGTTATAAGTCGTACATGTTTTGAATTTTTAACTAACGATGTTAAGGGACAAATACCTGGATATATACATCTATACTTACTGTAATAGATGGTGTTTGTTAGAAAGATATCATTAGTGTTTCAATTAAAATTATATAAGAAATTCGGTCCACCTCGATGAACTTTTACGATAAATAAATTACATCGTCTTAACGACGAATAAGAAAAAGAAATAAAAATATTTTTTAAAAGTTCTAAAAATACACAGGAGATAAAACTTAAACATGAATCTATTCAATCTATGAAAAGCTCTACGCTTCAGAACTATTACGATTGTAACAAATTCCTACATTCAAAGTTCATTGCTGCAAAGATTAGCCAATGCGTTCTAACACAAGGTTATACTCGCGCAATGTATAATGAAACTTTGATACAACCGCAAGCTTCTCAAGAGAGCGTTATCAAAGCTCTGCGGAGATAGTGCGGCCTCTTTTCAAACTAGCTTAGTATTCAACGAGCCGGCATCGCATGCGCTCGTCTAGTTTAATATTAACTTATAAAAGTTGTTGAAAACAGGATTATTAACATTAAGTGCAGTGTTAGTGTTGTTTTAGTGAATAAACTATCAAATATTGAAATACCGGTGAGTGTAATTATGCCGTTTTTAGACCGGTTTACGTATTAAAATTTTATTAAAAGTGCATAAATTTTCAGCAAGGTGATAAAAACTACGCAAATGCAACAAATGCGAATTTAAGCTTTCGAATAAAAATACGTTCGAAATAGATTGGAAAGTCGGGCTGCAAATATTTATAACTCACGCGGATATTTTAAATTAAAATTAATTATATTATATATTTATACTTACAAAAGCGTTACTTAAGATTTTTTTAAAGCATGAATATTAATGAGTTATTTTACACAACTACTAAATTTATAATTACATCGAAAAATCTTGTAAAACAAGCACTTAATTGCAATTTTGAAACAATGTACGTACACGCCTCCAAAAGCTCATACAATCTCGATGAAGCTATAAATAACGCAATTAACGAATTACAATGTATGTACACGTATTTAATTAGCATCCGATACAAATCCTTGCGAGGTTCGAGAGGAAACCTGTGGCCCTGCATTCTGGAAAAGCTTGTTTGACCGGACTGAGGCTTCGGGAGCGTTATAACTTCACCGTGCAGCCGCGGCGTTAATAAATATTGTATTATATGAATGTAATAATTAGTACGGTTTATGAAGGGTTAAGGCTACTAAGAGATTGTGCTGCGATTGGTGTAAATTTGACGGGATTAAGAAGTTATTTATTTTATTTGAAATATGTTTCGTAGAATTATTGATAAAAATCATATTTATCCATTTTCAAGCTTTTACGTTTATAAACGTAGAAACAAGTTTATAAAATTACGTTTGAATATTTTATGCATATTTTTGAATTGACAATATGCAAAAAAATATTTAAAATAACTTTTTAATAACCTATAGAGACTATAACATATTAGTAAGATTCACCATAAAAATCATACAACACTTATTGAATAGAAAGTGAAAATCTTATTTGTATATTCCATTTTTACAGCCCGGAATGGCGCTCTAAGCTCTTGGTACCTCATAACTTCATTGTTGGTTAAAAAGTTTAATATTTGCGTAATCTCTCTATCACTTTAACAAATAAGAATACACATGGTTAGCGAAATACGTTATGAATTCGTTGATATGGCAAAAATATGAGTCAGAATCTTAATGTGGTTTTGTTATATCTAATTAGGCAGTCTCGGGGTGTGGTCGGTCAACGGAAGGTTGCTTTGAATGCAGGTTTATTATGTAAATTACATAAGAGGCAAATTCTGGCAGATACGCAAAATTTTGCAAGTCTCTGTGTGTGTGGAAATTATACGTTTGCTTGAATATCCTTGAAGCTTTGGATTGGAAATCAATTATTGGTACATTATCATACATACTTGTAATGTAAATAATGATAGTGGAATTACTGAAATTATTTCGGATTAGTTGTATGATAAATATACGATATTATTTACGTTTTACGTTTTTAAAAATTGTTTAAAACTTTATATTTATAATGTGCATTATGAATACGCACTAACAAAATTGGTTGTTTAATATTTACAAATAACGAATCCTTAATAGATACAATATATGTTCGTCATGTATTAAAATTACAACAAAATTGCTATTAAGGATAAACCGTATAAATGTGAAGAGAAATCTCCAACGTAATTGTTTCTAAAACGATAAATAACATAATTGCGTTATTTCACACGCAAATCTTTTGATTAACATAACGTTTAGTGTATCTATATGTAATAATTTAATAGCTATATTTTCACGGTTTCAACTTACGATGGCGTAATAATATGTATGTGTGTTTCCCGTGATCCGATGATTCAACTGACTCCAGATTATAATCGTTACCTAATAAAAAATACCTTATAACCTGCTACGGTAATGTCTTTAGAGGCAAGCAAAAGGAGATATAGAAGAGAAAATTGTTATTGTATTAGTATTGTATTAAATATTTAAAATACATAATCGAAGGTATACTCATAATTGACCTATCTAAAAGGACACCAATTATATATTCTCCTCAGTCTGTGAATAATCAATAATCTGAAAAAATAACTTAAGTTTACTTCAATTTACTAACTCCAGTGGTATACAGCAAAAAGTACTTATAGAATTACAAGTACTTTTCGTAGGAATGTTAAATTAAAACTAGTGTGACGAAAACCCAACTTCCTTAAATCTACGATTGGCATTACCGTTCCGTACCAATAGTTTATCTATTCCTTTTAAATTTTAACTCGTGCGTGACTTGAAATAAAGACAATCATGGCTTAATAAATTTCTTATTAAGAGAATAGGTAGCTATAATATTCGGTGACTCTTAAAATAAAAGAGTATTAAAGACAGAAACAACAAAAGAAGTTAATCAAATTGTTTGTAGGAAGTCATGCTTTCCGTAATAATCTAGAATAAACGATTGATTTTGCTGTAAATCTGTCACAAGTGCTTCCAACATGTAAATATGAACTTTCACCTTGTCAACTAACACTCAAATAGAAAATCGTGTGAGATGTGATAATGACCGGGCTTCAACGAAAATTATCTTACGTAACGTTGAAGCGTGGCCGGTTTAGCTAATAGAATGACATGAATAGTTTTAACGCCGTCCGTAGCATTAAGTATATGTATAGGTATAAATATGATTATTTTTTATACTTACTATGTTGTTTCAAAGATCTCATTGGTATCATTGTTGCCTTCATGCCTCCCAAGAAGGTACTTATTCAACTTGCCTAGTTCAAGAACAGTAGGTAACTGTTTTCTAATCCAAACCCTGTATTAAATTTGGCTTTTAATTAAACTCTGCTCTTGTAAGAAACATTTTGTATAGCTGAAATAAGATTTCTGAGTTAAATTAGTATAAATGCAACAGGATATCTAAATATACTGCGTAACATGCATAACTAACTGTCGAGGCTCCATGTTAAATGTATAATGACCATATTGTTTTCTCACTGTCAATGTTCCCTCAACATTAACTATTATAACTAAGTCATAAGTAAATATAAATAATGTGTATAAAGCACTTTCTGAATCACATGTGTACTTACAAACAATGATATTATATATAGAAACAAGAGGTAGATACGTCATCAACGCACCAAAACTGATTCCGTGAATTGGTCCTATTTGGGACCAATGCAATCAGTCAAAAATCAGTCAGATTGTGACCGGTCCCAGTGAGCGCATGTGCCGATAGGTACATTAAAGTTGTCGAAAATGCCTTCCTGTGTGTTCAGAGAGTGCACGTATTCGTGCAAAAAAATAAAGAAAGCTATAGGAATATCATATCACAGGAAAATATATTAAATTATTACAGTTTAAGAGTAAAAATAACAATTTACAATTCTTTATGAATGACACTTGCTTGACACTTGTATTGAAATAATGAAAGGGATAAAACATTGCTTCAATCACTAGTGTGACAAAGCTAGCGTACACTGTGTTCAAAGATTATCATGTAGATACGATTATTGAAAATAGAACGGTTATTTTATTAATTTCGATTTGGGTAAATACTTGATTATTTTTATATTTAAATCCATACAGTGCATGTAATTAACAAATATATCTATTTATTATATACAATGAAATCGTGATGGCAAAAATGTTTGTTTGCAAAAATGATGTTGAATATACGTATACATTAAAGAAAAGATTATCGCTACTGACGAAAAATGCTATTTGCTTTTCTGTAAATAGCTATTGAACATAAATTTTATTTGTGTTTTAGATAAAAAAGGCTTATACTTCATCCTTTCTTTTATTTCATCCTTTTTTTTTCATCTAGGCACCACTATTATTATATCCTACGAGTTGGAGTGATGACCTTGTACGGGTTTCGGGAACTGCCTTGAAACGAATAGCGTAAGATCGGTCCTTATGGAGTTCTATAAGGAGGACTATGCTCAGCAGTGGGTTTTTATCGGGTGAAATGATGATGACCGAAAACGAACACCACAGCTAGTAATAAATGCTTAATACAGTTATATCTCCAAAAAAGTTTTTATTTTTTATTTTAATACAACATCATAATAATAATTAAATAGTAAATGAAATTGTCACATTTGTTTACTTGTGCAGGAAACGTAACATCTATAACATTGAACCTTCTGTCTCGTTAGTCTATGCCAATTACCATGGCAACTATTTGTTTATTTATATTTAATTGGTGAATTCTTATGACTTTTGCTTACACCTGCGCGGAAGTGACAAACTATCTTTGTCTTTTTTGTTTATATCATTTTATTAGAGCCATCTCTCTTATACAGTCTGTCAATGTAATAAATTAAGTAAAATGAAACTTGTATTTGTGTGTGCCTGACACTGCATATGAAGCATTTTTTTTGGATATATTGTGAGTATATAACGTATCTATACATAAAATATCATTGCTTACAAAAGGAATATTGTTTTCATTGATGCTTCGTTGCTGTTAATTAAAATGATATATTATAGCTTTTCTCGATACACTGACTATCTAACACAAATATATATTTTCAATTAGATGCAGTAGTTCCCCAAAATTTTGCGCTTTCAAAAACTGAATAATATACCTATTATTCAGTTTTTGAAATTGATTCGAATTGAAGATATACCTATCTTCAATTCGAATCCGTAGTCCCTCAGATAAGCTCGTTTAACAAACAGTTTAAACAATCAAATTCTTCAGCTTTATAATATTAGTATAGGTTCATATTAAAAAGGATTAAAGATCGTGATCCGGCAGTCACAAAGCTTCACACTTGACTTCACTACGGGTAAACAATTCTACGGAAACACGGCCGATACGCCTCTGTTACATCACCTTATTATGCCCGGTGACAGGTTACTTTTGATGCTCGGTCTACACGCTCCGCTTTACTTGTAATGGTAAAGTTTAATTTAGCGTCAAATAGCGCGACTTCAATATGGTCGTAAAGGGGATGCACTAAAGATTGAGTTGCATGCCCTACTGATTAATAACTTATGTTTATAAACAATAAGTAAATATGAGGAACGTTTTCCAAAATGTAGTGCTTTAATGATACTTTTCTAATTTTTCTTTTTCCTTTTGTCTACAGATGTAGACAAATTGGAAGCAATAAGATAATACTGCATATATGGATGTTTTAATAAAGTTATCGGCGTTATTTGGCATACGGTGCTATATATGAAGAAACGCGTAAAAGTAACAAAGCGTAAATAATGAAGTTGTATTTATAACATGCGCCCACATGGATTAATAATTATTAAATAGTGAATCTATCGCTGTTTATTAGGGGTTTCATCAGTATACAGTATGCTACCGTCTTGGTAGTGATTCCCACGCCACAAGCCAATTTACGCAAGCAAGACGGAACGTGTAGACAACTCACAAAACGGAGAAGGCATGACGATTTCAGAAACTCCAAATCTTTCACGCTCATGTTCATAGATAATTGATTTATGTGACTGACACTTTTTGTATGTGTTTTGTATTTTTTTGGAATCGATGAAACTCATTTAGAACTGATTTATATTTAAAAGATTTGTTGAGACTTTGTTAACTTAAAGGGTAAATAAAATAGCTTGTAAAATGTAGGCATAGTCCGAACTCAAGTATAATTTAATGTAGTAGAAGTTGAGCAATCTTTCTTTTTTTATAATATCAACTTAAGTAAATATTTTTGATACTAAACGCGATATAATTTGTTATTGCGATTTACAAAAACGGTACCAGGTCTTTTACTTGGTATTTTGTTTCAAATTATCGTTTTCTACAAATAGGTAGTAATTAAACTACGTAATATCGAGGTAAATTGATGTTTTATGTAAATTAGTATGAGATTA
>CAJQZM010015456.1:0-10318 GCA_907164665.1 Colias nastes
TATGAATGTATTCTGTAAAAATCATTTAAAAGTTACGATATATTTGATGGGCACGTAACAATTTCATGAACAAACCTTAAAAACTGCCTGGTTTTGTTAAATAAGACCACATAGATGGCAATTTTGTTAAAACAATCCGTACTACGTAATGTCACACAATTCGATTAACATATTCAATATTTGCAATTCATATTGTGGCAATGTAAATTGTTTATTTCTTTTAAACAAGTTTATTTCTTTTAAACAAGTTTATAAGTTAGTTTATAACAATACATTATATTTACTTATTACACTTCCGATTGACCACAGGTTAAATAAACTTAATGCTATAATTACTGTTATTTCCCACACTAGCTTCAATGAGCTAAGATACTGTTTAATTATTATCTGTTAAAATTTTCGCAGTGAAGTGATGAAAAGGTTTTTGTTTACACAAGTATGAAAAATGTTTAATACATAAAATGCTACAGTTTTAGTTATAATTTTATGTTTTTAATTTCTGTTATTGATATTTGATTGCGTTTAACAATTTAATTTATTTATAAAATCATTTTCACTAGATTGCTATTATGATTGTATCGAAAATCATGATGCATATGGTCAAACAAAAACTATCGAATGTGCTGCACATTTTAATAACAACAGATTTATTTTAAGAAACTGTCCATTCAAGACTCCTCTCGTTCTGAATTGTAGTCATACACACGATAGCTCGAATCTGTTGTTACATAACTGATGTATCACATAAGGTGTATATTTTCCCTTAAAAAAAAGTGGCTGTAACCTAGTTGTAATCTTTGGTAGATAAATCCTATAAACAAACTTATTAGGTAGTTTAACGTAAGGTAACCATATCATTATACCCCATACCAAACTACCGGTATCATATATACGAGGCATTACGCTTTGTCATCACCCCTTGAAATATTACCCCTGTCTGAAGACGTAAACAACAATGGTGTTGTTTTTAATCCCGCTGTGTAATCACTCTTACAATTCTGGAAACACGTTCGTTTGCCAATCTTACCGTCTAGTCTGCGTCTGTACGTTTGTACGGTTCTCAGTATTAGACTTTCTTGAAGTTATTACTTATACTATTGTGGTTTTATTGAATCTAGATTCTCGACTTAAGACGTGGAAATTGCTATGTATGTATAGTTAAGAAGCCTTATTCTGAAGTTTTATTCGTTCGTTCTTCTGAAAATTTTGTGTTATTCCGAAAAGATTTCTGATCCCTAATCCTCTTCTCAGTATGTAGTGTTTTTGAGACGGATTATTATTGAGATACTATCTATCTAAATAATATTGTAGAAAAATACAATATTCGTCATACAGTTGTTGTATGTTCTTGTATGTAACTTTAGTGAAAGTTACTTATGAAAACTGGATCGGCAAGAATTCTTATCAGTATCACATACACACAGACATAATATGTGCCAATGATATTGTAATTTTTCCTAGCTACTTGTTTGACTTTAAAAGTGGATTATATGATCTGAATGTGAAGTAGCCTATAATAGCCGAGTTAATGTTATAACGAGTAAAAATGTATTGTTAAGTTTGTAAATATTTTTGTTAAACTGAGTAAATTAAAATTAAAGTAGTATGAATGTAAATAATTTCAATCAGACAAGTAGAAATCTACTTACGTCTGTGCATAAGAACAAAATATAAAATTTTATTCTCTGTCTTCGCAGGTACTACGAACGACTGGAATTGAAAACTAAAATCTAGCTTTATAGAACCAGATGCTGATAAATCATTCTAAGAATGATAATAAAAATGTTCATATTTATTTTGTTCCAGGTTCAAACCAGGATTCCACTCTAGCCATCTTACCCATGTTCCATTCCTATGGTCTTAGTATAGTTACAATTCATAAGCTGTCTGTTGGTTCGAGACTGGTGACACTGCCGAAATTCAAACCTGACACTTTCTGTGAAGCTCTAGAGAAGCATAAGATGGAGCTCTTCTTCTTAGCACCACCTTTATGTGAGTATTCAGAGAATGATATTATTAATTGGCTTATGTATACTTACTGTATATTTTTCTGGTCTTATAGCCTTAATTTATAATGTAAAGTTTTACCTCATTAGGGTGGATGTAAAGTTAGTGATGAACGTCTATTTCTTCCAGCAAAAGTCTTCAAAAAGCTTTATTATGAGACGTGACTTTTTGGGTTGGAATAAAACCTAAGCTGGGATAGCTTTACTTTTATATTTTTAGCCGTTTTGCGGCATTGTGTTTATTATAAGGTTTCTTCTAGAAAAATATTCCAACTGTAGGTACCTTTTATTATTATTTCATATTTTTCATTATCATGTACATTGTATACAGTTAAATATATACAGAACGGACGATCTATGCTGCTAACCATTTGTAAATAAAAAATAATTTATTCCAGTACTATTTCTATCAACGTACCCGCAAGTAAAAGCAAAACACTTGGATCGCTTGAGATCTGTCATGATCGGAGCAGCTCCTTTACCGAAAGTTGATGTTGAGACTTTTTTAAGAAAAATGAATGTGAGTATGTGGTTAATACTTTATTTAGAATCATTGGAATTAACAGTTATGAGGTGTATGATATGTGGAGATGGCAACTAATGTTATTTATGGCACTGTTTATGTAAGTAATCCTTGTTGCAAGTGTTAGAAGTATCTTAATATCCTATTGGAGGCTTAACGTTTTGGGGGGTTACCATGATGTCTTATAGCAGCATTTATAGCAGCGTTTACAGTGTGGAAAAGTGATGGCGCCAGGCGATATATTTAACGTGTATTAAACTTATTCCATTGCCACACAAAGTTAAGAGGAGCCAATAAATCCTTAGACATTATTGCTATTATTTTGATATAAGGTGTATTATTTTCATTAACTTTATTTCCTTAAATACTATTAAAGTATAGAATTTTAACCATTGTTATTATTATAGAGGGACTTACATGTCGGACAAGGCTACGGGCTAACAGAAACCAGTCCTCTAGCCACAATCAGCCCGATAGGATTTAAGAACTATACTAGTGTGGGATTTGCTTTATCTAATACACAGTTAAGAGTGGTGGATGAAAAGTTCAACAATATGGGACCTAATGAGGTAAATTAAACTTACATTATTAGCTAAATTAAGTGAAGTCCCGTGTCCCCGAGTGAGGTAAGGGGCAGATGCATTATCCATACATCTTTTTCACTGATCGATTGTGTTTAGGGACAAGTAGGTGATCAGCTTTCTGTATCCTGCCAGACCGAGACATTTTTTTTTCTTCGTCTCCACCGGGAATCGAACCCAGGATCCCTCGGTTCTACGTTCACGCGTCAACCACTGAACCAAGGAGGCGGAGGCGGTTATTAGCTAAATGCTTGGTAGATATTATGTTCGTCAATAAATGATCAGTATTACGAGTTTTTTTGCGAAGTTTCGGTTGATTAAGAATGGCGTTTTTGCGGAACATGCACAAAAAAAATTGTAGCTTATTTCTACAGATTCTTGTATTCAAGACAAAAATCATTTAGTGTTAGAGTAACATATTACTATTAATACAAGATTTCAGTTTAGAATAAATAATCAATTTTTATATAGGCCACATATTTTTTCAGGATTAACTAAATGGAACATCCATGTGTATTATATTGCTCACGTTTTTTTTTACCTTGAAAATGAAGTTTCCTTTTAAAGCGACGTTGCTATCGTTAATATTTAACGTATTGTCTCCCTTGAGGAGATCTTTTCTGTGAGGTAGCAATTGGATCGACCCAAATATAAAAAACTCTCCTGTATTTTTGAAACAGGACCATTTTTTCCTATTAATAAGTACTTGTTTATTTATGTATTCGGTTTCAAATTTGGGTATAAAAAATAGAGGCAATGAGAGGCTTACAAAAATTATATTAGGTAGGTAATAATATTAAAATCGTTGGTTTTAATGACGGTATGACCCACCCCAACTAGATAAAATACTGTAAAACCGGGCCGTAGTTTTAACTTGTTAAGTAATATTAAGATTTTTTAGCTGTAACTGCATTGTTGCCTAAAAATAAATAAATAAAATAAAAATAAAGATATAGTATAACTGCCAGTAGGCAATTAAACATTATTATCTATGAATTTATAACATAATTGAGAAATAAATTATGTATATTGTGTAGCACAAGACCCTAAAGGACTGCACGTTGAATTAGATACAGTTAACATGTAATTATAGGTCGGTAACAATATACGTAACAACTAGTTTGCGGTTGAATACATTCATATATTAAACACCTCTTAGAATTCCTATTGCCCTAGATTTAATTCTTAGACGAAGTTATTGATGCAGGTTAGTGACCCCAGTCTGTTGCAAAGTGGTTTTGGCGCCAATTATGGGAAAAACATGTGATAAATATAATTTTGTTATCAGAAACATGAAAAACATAGTGTTAGGTTATGTTTATTTATTACAAATTGTATATTGTTTTTGTAGTTGTTTGTGTAGTGCATTTATCAGTCGTTATTATGATAATATACAGTTACATATTTTGTAATTAAATTGTAATACTGACATTATTAAAAAGAGCAACTATGGAGTTTCTTGCCGGTTCTTCTCCATAGATACTGCTTTCCGAATCGGTGGTAAATGTTAAAAATACATATGTAAAAATATGACGTTTCAAAAGTGCTTCTCGAAGAAGTCTAATTGAATAAATAAATGTTTGAGTTTGAGTTTGAGTTTAGTTTGAAAGATCACAGCTTGTTTTGGTTGTAACCGCATTGCCATGCGTTGTGTAAATAGATTACATTTATTATGTTTAAATGCTAGAAAAGTATATAAAGACGAAAGTATGTTATGAGATGTTTAATTTTGAATGTTCCTGTTGTTGTGTAGGTATATTATGTTACTAAGTTTTTGACCAAATTATATGACAGGCGTTGGTAAATTATACGATTATTTTATAGAGTTACAAGAAAATTTTGTAAATGCGAAGTTATTTCATTTAAATATAATATTTAATATTAGAAAAGAAATTTATTTACATTGAAGTAATGGTGTTATAAACGGTTTGTTAACACTATTTCTATTTTTAAAATATGACAATTCCTTGTTAGAGTTCGGAGTCAATAGCATTTTAACTATACTAATTGTAAAATAAACAATACTTTTTGAGATAGGTTCTAAATTGCTTAATATTGACATCATCATCATATCATAGAGTTGACGCTAAAAAGATTTCTTTAGTTAATAAGATCGTCATTAGTTTATTCATACAATTATAATATATACATCCATACAAGTTTATGGTATTCGATCCGTATTGAATATAATTGTTTAAAAGGCTAGATGCACATGAGTGTCGAGTAGGTAAGTATTAGTATGTGAAATTATTTATAGATAATGAGTAGCTGAAATTATATTATTCTAGACTGTAATTCATCATTACAAGTGACCAGAACTCAAAAATAAAATTCAATAATTAAACCTTGCTTAAAATACTATGAAATGTAGATATCAATGTATGTAACTGCACACTTCTATTGATCATTCTCATTAATACAATATCATAATTGATAATTCTTACAAATTTAAGTCGTTTTTTGAAATAATTCTTTTGAATTTAAATGATAATTGCTAATTGTAAAATATTGGGATTACATAATGGAAACAAAATTTTGCCATATAATTGATTCCGTTCTCATATACAAATATAAATATAATAATTGCTGCAATTGTTTTAATGTAAAACAATAGCGGAACATTAACGTAATGATAGTGGTTTTATTGTAACTATATTTATAACATTGGATCAATAACACTTTCCTTTAATTACATTTATTGTGTACGATTTGTAAACTATTTAATGAACACGTGAAGGGTGTCTTGCTTTTATTAATTGAAGTTAATTTTCAGGTTGGCGAACTTCTCATAAAAGGTCCTCATGTCATGAAAGGATACAAGAACAATCCAGAAGCAAATAGCCAAGTATTCCTTGAAGATAAATGGTTCCGCAGCGGAGATCAAGCCAGGATAGCTGAAGATGGCTCTGTTATTATTGCTGATAGACTGAAAGAACTTATAAAGGTATATGTATAAGAATTAAAATTGCAAGTCAATATACTACGTATTTTCCATATAAAATCATTGATATTAAGATGAGCAATCGTGTATACTTGTTTGTGACGACGTACATGACGATGTACAATTACTTTTTGGATATTATTTTTTACTAAGAGATGATGACGGTATGAATGATAGAGATTTAATCATACTCTTTTTAAACTAGTACAAAATATATTTCATGTTATTTTGTTGTTTACAGGTAAACGCTTATCAAGTACCACCAGCAGAGTTAGAAAGCGTTCTAAAAGAACATCAAGATATCTTCGATGCTGCTGTCGTCCCGGTACCTGATCCTGCCACGGGGCAAAAACCAAAAGCATTCGTTGTTTTGTACGAGAATAGAAATGTAACTGAATCAGAAATACTAGAGTTTGTAAGCAAACGAGTTGCCCCTTACAAGAGAATTAAAGAAATAGTTTTCCTCAAAGAAATTCCTAAGAATCCGTCCGGTAAAATACTAAGAAGAGTTCTTTTAGAGAAATATTGTTGAAATATGTATCGATGATATTATGTCGAGGACAATATAAAATATATGATGTTATTCAAAATGTTTTTGTATCAAACTTTTTTATAAAAATATGTTGATGGGTATTAAATTATCTTGAACTGGTTCTGAAAAATAAACTATGTTATGGTAATAAAATATTGTTGCAAATGTAAATAGAAAGTTTTAGAGAGTTGTTTATGCTCTTGTTTATCAGCTTCCCTTTTTGGAAGACTTACATTTTTAACGTGAGGTTTTTTATGTGCTGACAAATAAAATGTTCCAAAATGGTTTAACTGTATTTTATTTCAAACATAAATATCCGAAGAGAAGAAAAATATCCATGGATTAAACAATTATCTGAAACGTCTCAAGATCTGGGTAATAATGATAAATATTCATACTTACCTTCTCCAAATGTGGCAGTCTTAAGTGTACCTTAAATGAATTACCTTGCTTTATCAACTAGGTTTTAAACATTAATGTATTTGTTATTTCCATCTGATAATTTCAAGTGTCGCAGGGACTTATGGGTAATTTTATGGATCTTGTAAAATATTGGGTGGGAATCAGTCATCAGCTTAGATATAAAATACTTAATACACACAAGGATATTTAAGCTCAAATGCATTTGTTTCATAAGTTCGAGTTTTCTAGAAATTAAATGATGATCGCCTTATCGTATTAATCGAGGAAATATAGAGCATCGTTAGATTTTTCCAGACATAGAAATGACACAGATAACTTTACATTTCAGAGATATTTTGTAATTGAATGATCTTCAGAAATTTTGATATTTTCGATTGTTCAAAAAAAATCTCGAATTGTACACGCGGTTCCTCTCATTGATCATCTTGTTGATTGTTTGATCCTCTCAATATTTGAAGTACCTACGCACAGCAATTTCGATATTTTTTGCTTGTGTAATTTAGAGTGATTCATATCAGGCTTCCCTCTAAATTAAAATTAACCTTGATAGATGATGATAGACCATGTTGTATAATAATATGTCTCAAGGACTTCATAGAATAGTTTAGAAAATTTGTAGGCTTGGTTTCCAATCTCTGATTCATTGATTTATTTAGTGTTATAGTTATAGTTATGATTAAAAAGAGAAACCTCTGTCGAGTGGTATTTTCTTTATTTAAATACTCCTAGTTGTAACGATACCATGCTAGCCACTATTACAACAGACAGTCAACATTACTATAGAGAGTATAATAGATATGTTATCTGTGCCTGTAGGTTAAAATAAAGATGACCACGACGCATTGCTTTGTATTTACACGATACAAAAAGAAATTAATAATAAATCAATATTTGCACAAAATATAATTTTTCTATATCCTATTATAATGAAGACATCAAGTGTACTCATCGTATTGAAGAATATTAGTAGATTATAAGAGGAAATCATCTGTTTTTTCTGCAAAGATGTTGCAAGTTTTTGTTGCAAAAACGATACATACATACTTGACGCTTTAATGCGACATTGTATGGGTGATTTATTTAAGTTAAATAAATGATCCCATCAAGTAAATTACTCTTGATTCCAGGTGACATTCAATGAGTTTATTTATTATATGCAATTTTATTTTATTAATTTATTTATGTCCGCATAGTGCTGTTGTATCAGGCATCAACCGACTTTATAAAAGGTGATCTTCATGATTTTTACTTACTTTAATAAATAATGACAATTTTACAAAATATGATCTATAAGCGATCAGCGTCGCCCATATGCACCCACACCACAAAAGCAATAAGGTACCACAATAACTTGTTGTACATTGTACATCCAGTAGTGTGTCCTACGTATAAAACAATAAAACCCATAAAATAATAAACACCTCGTTGTTAATGTCTGTCACATGTCTTGTATTTTAATTAAATTACAATTATTCTAGAAGATATGCATTCCCGGAGTCTTTAAGAACGCGAATAAAGTCAAATCACCAATCAACTTGTAGTTGATACGTGTAATATTCAAGACCAAATATAAAAAATAAAATATATGTAAAACTTGATGATATTTTCGATTATGCTGTTTGATCAAAAACATAAAATATTGAAATTGACTCGATAGAAAAAATTCACGAAGTTACCTCTAAATTTCACACTTTGACGTTTTTTACTTGACATGGTTATGCCTAATAAGTTATTTTTTTCATAAACAATTATATTGAAACATTTGTGAGAACTTTGTTTTACCACTTTTGTCTAATTACTTTTAGTTTTGGTTTAATCACGATAAAACACTTTTGGCGCTTACTATATTTTTAATTACGCAAGAAATCATCTTGCATCGCACGTTCCGGGAGCTAAAAACATAATTCTATTTCATACATCAGACGCTATCGCTCCGTTGAGACGAGTAGACCACACTAAAATTGCTGTGCCGCGCGCCGATTTTTTAATAATATTGTTTTAATATTGTTTTTTTTAAAATGGTAAACAACAAAAGAACATTGAAACTTCTGAAACGAGAACTAAAAGAGATTCATATTTAAATGATATCTAACTAATTTTCGAAGATAAGTTAATATACTTAGTATTGTAATCATATTAATAAATAATTATTATTTATAATAAATAATAAATAATTATTATTTATAATAAATAATAATTATTATTATTTATTAATATGTATTAATAATAAAAAATACGACTTGATTCATTTCAGAAACTTTATGCAGGTGAGTTTAGATATCTATTATTTTCGTAAATTCGTTTCCGCGGGCTTGACGCGACGATCTTAGGTTTACATAGGTACCTAGTTATATGGATATAAATATTTCATTCATAGTTTTACATCAATAAAATCAAGAAAGATTTATAGTATATATTTTATGAATTATAATATTATTAGCTAAAGCTAAGACACCTACATACAAACATACAAAAATTCGAAAAGCTATATTTATTATTTATGTACTTATAGATATTATGTAATATTATTATGTAATACAGATTTTGAATATATTATATATTATATAGGTATATACTATTCACAACCTGTTTACGTTTTTTACTGGAACAACCATAGGAATCTACAAATAGGTAGTAATTAATCTACCTACCTATTTGTAGATAAATATGATAATATGTTTCCGCGGGCTGAGTAGGTATTGACGCTACGATCTTAGGTATACATATATGGATATAAATATTTCATTCATAGTTTTACATCTATAAAATCAAGAAAGATTTATAGTATATTTTTTATGAATTATAATATTATTAGCTAATGCTAAGACATACATACAAACATACAAAAATTCGAAAAGCTATATTTATGTACTTATAGATAATCTATAATATGTAATATTATTATGTAATACAGATTGTGAATATATTATATAGGTATATACTAAAAAACATGCCTAGATATTACTTTGAGTTGTCCGTATGGTGGAGGTAAGTCCCACGAAAATCGTTATTTGACGACTTTTTACAAATGGGTCTCACACAGTCACACTATCCATACCTACTAAATTAGCTTAGCTTACAAAAAAAATTAGCTGGTAAATTAGCTTGGAGAAATTTTTGCGTTTGTAGTAGTGTATGGTCAGCAAATAAAAAAAACAACATTTTATTTTTAGTTTTTATTATAATATATAATATATGGGATTTTAAATCTAATATCTAATATCTAATATTCTAATATCTGATCTGATATAATATTATAAAGGCGAAAGTTTGTATGGATGTATGGATGTTTGTTACTCTTTCACGTAAAAA
>CAJQZM010015457.1:0-14188 GCA_907164665.1 Colias nastes
ATGCATTCAACTATTGTATGGTAGCAGAGTAAAATAAATAACAAACAAATATAGTGGCTAATGGCTATGTTAAATAACTATTATTATTAGTATAACGATAAATAATGCTGGTCTATGTTACTCCGTACCGTAGCGTTCTAAAGGTATAATAATGTTAAAACCGGTAGAGTGGTTTTGTGTTAAATCCAAAAAAATACGTCAAATTTTCCCCTTTTTAGAATTAACTGGATTAATAAAGAGACAAAAAGTAAATTGAGGCTTTTCTCTTGATCTTATATTTTACGGAAATCTAACGGAAGTTTTTCCTGTTTAAAATTCCGCATCAGCAAGCCACTGATATAATGTTATTTTTTAATTTATCGGATTTAGAGCGCTTCAACATCAGCACCCATTTATCCGTTTACACGGCTCTACTGTTTGCGGACTGCCTGAATCTAAATTTCCATTATTCAGCGTTTGGTTACATGAACCCTATCGGATTGCATAATTATGATGAACTGGTCGGCTTGTTTGTTTTGCATTTTGTTAATTATGAATTTCCTTTCTACAATACCAGTAATCTGTTATTGCTTTAATGTTCAATGTGTTCAAACACACTTCGTAGTCTGTTAAAGTATTGCTGCTATAATATAAGAGTTTATATCCTGCTTTCAATAATATTTGGATCTCCGACAAGATGTACTGTAAAATACGTTTTTAATTTTCAAGAAATTGCCTCTCTATATGACAGTAACTACATCGAATTTACGTCAAGAAAGTCGCGAACTTATTTACTTTTCGCACATCTTGGTAATGGGACGTGGAATAAGCATTGGGAATAAGCCATCTCCGTAGTCCATGAGATCCGTATTTCATATCCATTAGGCTTAAATAAATGTGAACCTTATAATGTTCTTTTTGTTTCAAGATTAAAAATAAATTCAAAGATTCCTGTTATCCAATATTTTTCTACGAATGGACGCTTTCTTTAGTAGTCATCATTTCTTTAGTAAAGCAAAAAGATTGATGCTTGAGATTTCAAATATTGGAAGTTGTGATTAAGGTTAAATGAAAAAGTATTTGTTAATGAAAATGAAAATCAGAAACCGCCATTTTGATTTTTTTTCAAAATCGCGGCGCACGATTAAAGTGGTATGTATGGATAGAGGACACATAGACGAACAAAAAATGTCTAATCACATAGTACCCTAAACGTCACATTACCGAGATATTTGGAGGTAAATATTCACTTATGAGTACAACGACAAACACTAAAAATTGACTTATTACGTGTCTATATGCATAAAATTATCTCCAAATAATCACCCCCAGGTAGATTATTATTATTAACAGTTTATTGGAAGAAAGTAGGTACATTCATTACATAAAAACATACATACATTAAATAAACTACTACCTAGTAACTAATAGATATATTACTTACATGTTAGCGCGTTTAATTTAACGATAAAATTATATTTTAAAAGTAAATCAATTGATTAACTTAATTAATCATTTTAATAATAATCAATTGGATAAAAGTATTAACAATCATTTAATTGTCAAGTAATAATAATATTTCATGTCATATTCAAAATAACGATCAAAACAACACAAATAACACCTGCGCTGACTCACACAGTCACACCACTCGAATAGTTGTTTTGATCGTCCTATAAATAACGGTCGTCTGCAGTTGCGAGTCATTCTTGTCTTGACTTTGGTCGAGTAAAGATGTCTAAGAAATATTATATCAGTATTTAATTACGTAATACGACCACGCTCCAACATACATATATTTTTTTATGTAAGTAATGTAATGAATACCTACTTTCTTCCTGTAATAATAATAATCTACCTGGGAGTGATTATTTGGAGATAATATTATGTATATAGACACGTAATAAGTCTATTTTTAGTGTTTGTCGTTGTACTCATAAGTGAATATTTACCTCCAAATATCTCGGTAATGTGACGCTCTAGGGTACTATGTTATGAGACATTTTTTGTTCGTCTATGTGTCCTCTATCCATACATACCACTTTAATCGTGCGCCGCGATTTTGAAAAAAAATCAAAATGGCGGCGGGTCGATATGCCAGCGTCCATACAAAAAGTTTCAAATCCCATTTTCTATAGCGGATACAGGGACAGTTTGTCAACGTTTTTATTTGTTTTATAAAAAAAGTTAATATTAAAGGAGAACAAAACATGGGGATATTTTTTTTTACCTAGGCATTGATAATACTAGTATAGCAGATTACTAATAAGAATTTGATAAGTTTCATGTAACAATTCGATTGTGAGCTTTAAAAAAAAAGAATTCAAAAAAGGTAAAGCAATAGCGACACTTTCATTCAATTTTATGTGACAAGAAATACGATTATGTAAAACTATTATGAGATTGTGCGGAAAATCCCCCGAGACCTGGATAGTAAGGAAAAAATCATTTCTGTTTAGTATGAGTTGGCACGGAGGGAAATTCAATTTTTCCACCCATACATATTTTTTTCTTATGTAAATTTGACCCATACATATTTTTTCCTTATGTAAATAGTCTACGTGACGACAGTATTCGTAAATGAATTAGGATAATATCATTTCTATTCATGCTAGTATAATTTCTTACATTTATAATATTGTATACCGTATATGTGAATAAAGTGATAAAGCGAACTCTACTAAACAATATTTTCTAAATTTATAGCTAAATGTTAACAGAATACGTTAAAATATAGTTTAGCACCTAACCTAGCATTTAAATCTGAAATTAAAACTATATTGACGACATACAGCTACATGTATCATAATTATTTTAATTAACTCATTCGTTGAAGGTATTCAACAACGGTAACGTTAAAGTTAATATTTACTTTAGAATGGGTAAAACTGTTCTGCGGTAGATACTTTATATTTTATTACGGTAAGTACTTCAATTAATTATCTAAGTTTAAATTACAATCAGAAAATTTCGATATAATTTACGAAAAAGAATCATACATACTTCATCTGATTTATATGGACATCTTGATTGAAATTGCAATAAACCAAAGCTATTTCGACTTCTTTTTAATTATCTTTACTTCTCCTTTAAAATCACAGTCAAGAATAATTTGAACGAAACACAAAAAGGGAAATTTAAAAGATTACACCAATGATTACAGCTTCAATGTAAAATAAAAAGAAAGAACACTTATACAATGGGTTTGTTCTAACTTGCTATCTCAACAACACCTGGAAAGGCAAGTTTAAATTACTTTTGAGCTTTTATTTAATTTATTGAGAGCGTTTGCATAATATTGATTCCGTCTGGCGAATCTTGAAATCAGGTAAGTAATGAAATGTTTTTACTAAATTAGGATCTTGTGGAAAGTTTTCTATATTAAATTTTGCCTTGTTAGATTTACATATGTTCATTTATTTTGACGCAGATTAATTTATACCATGATTGGGTCTGCGCGAATTTCATGTAATGTAAAATTTTCCAATAATCTAATATGAGCCTGAAAGTTTGTTTGGGTGATATGAAAATGTTTGTTGCTTATATTTTGCATAAAACTACTGTTGTTTTTATTCATCATACCCATATCATACCATAAAATACTAAATAATAATAAAATTAATAAGACATCATTACTAACAAGCTTAAATAGTAAATACATTATATAAAATCTTTTCGTAAAACGAATATTTCATTGTTAAAAGATTAAAGTAATAAGGAACATTAAATTTTATTCCGTTACGCGTTCCGTATAAAATAAATTAGATTTTGAAGAAAGATTTCTTGCGGGAATAAAAAATACGTAGACAACCGACGCTGTACCATTCTGGGTGATTTCCTTAATGCAGAGATGTCTTGCATTAAACCAGGATGAAATGGGATTGCCATCTCAAGAGAATATTTTACGGACAAAAGATTTATAAACCATTTATGACAACAGGAGTTGTTCATTTTCGGCTATTATAATCTACTAGATCATTTGAAATTTTGCTTCAGTATGCAGGAGAGATCGATCATCATTATCTTCAGCCGATATTTGATCCCACTGCAGGGGCACAGTTCTATGTGTGTTGACTGTTGACCAAACGAAATTGTGTTTCTTATTGGTATAAATGTCTTGTTTCTTTCACGATGTTTTCTTTTTTCGACATTGTCACTGAAAATACAATTAAATTAAAAAAAAAACATATAGGTATATGTAATGATATCTTTTCTTTGGCATAGTTATATTTAAGTCTAACTCCCTACGCATGATTAGAAGTTGGAGGCCTCCGCCTATAGTCTATACCTTTTACTCAATTGATCTTATATCTTCTCTCTATAATGTTCGCCTGTTATGTACCCAGAACCTACAACAAACTGCAACACCTATTAGAGTAAAAGTTCCTCCTGTAAAACGATAGTATAAATGTTGAAATGACAGTAGTTTACGTAGCTAAACTTCGCCGTTAGATACCGATGTACTGGCCCAGTTGAAAACCACTCCGAGAATAATGACTGTCATAAATTGTCTGCACTTGCAGTTTATGCATACAGCGTGTGTATCAGCTTTTTAGTATTTACGGTTGTGCAGAACTTGGCGATGTTAGTTATTATTGAATCTATAAATATTTGGTTTTAAATTTTGCAACTTGAATATCAGTTCATTACATTCGAAATTCATTTTCTTTTATTATAATTCACGTAGGCTTTCAATTAATATTTAAAATTTAACTTTCGTTCATAGTGCCCAAATATCTATTTAGGATTAGAACTTTTATAGTTAAAGTTGTTATCCATATCTATCAAATTAGAATCAGTGTATAAGAAATTGTCTAAAATTGTACGAATACAAAATTTTGTGTAAGTGCATATGTATAAAATTTTTTCTATGGTATATCACATACTACCTTCATAGTATAGTATGCATACTCGTCTAATAAGTGGTTGGTGGTAAATCATGCTGAAGCAATAGCATTCATGTGATAGCAAAGAGCTGGAACGACAAGTATGAAAATCCAGTAAAATACTGATATGCTAACCGAATTTATGTCACAAAATTCCACCCTGAAATGTAATCTCGCTTAACGAAGCTTATAAAGTATTCATATTTCAAGTTAGTTCAGAAGTCATGATGTCTTACTTTGATATCATTTTCTTAGTGGCAATGTGTTTTAGGTTATTTTATGGGTTTGTACTTTTAGGATAATATTATAATTGACGCACCTCGGAGGCTCGTACTTCGCACAAGAGTGTAGAAAAAAATAAAAATGTTTATTATTGTCTCTAAATATATTTAAATAAACTTGTAAGGGTGTAATATACTTGAACGTTAACTTGAAACAAATTACTGGAGAAAACTAGCTTTTGTAGAGACAATTGAGTTGAATTCACAAAAGTGCATTGCAATCCACCCACGCTCGTTAAAACTGAACAAGATGGTAAATTGAACTGAAAATAGATTTTGACTCGATCTCATGTCGACTTATAGTTCAAGTTAATATTGGCTATTAAAACTGAAGTTTACCAACCGTGGTTAGACAATCTCGTAACTGTCTACACAAAAGCTATATCTACACGATTGCAGTTACATTGTTAGTAATTCCATCGAAAAGTTTGGTTAGGTTTTAATGGCACTTTGTGTGCTCACATATGAAACTATTACGGGCGGGTAATATGAAACTTGTATTTAATAATGGAACGCTTGCTTGATACAGCTGTACCCTAGAAAACTTATTTCTAGGGATGCCGATACCGATATTTGTAATAAAATATCGGCGATACCGATACCGATACCGATATCGATGGCTTGGTAGAAAAATAAATAGTGACTTATGCATAAAAGTTACCAACATTTAACAGAGACTCAACTGTAAATCGTATTCTTTTAAATAACAATGCCAAATCAAAAAACAAGAAAACCATTTATTTTAGTATTATTATTTTGCAAAGTCAGTTAAACTTTAAGTGGTACACATACAATCAGTTCCTAATAAAAGTTTACTATTGGTAGAGTTTTTTCAAAAAACAAAGTGCGCACGCGCGGGCGGCCTCCCGCATCTTTCATTGGGCGCGGTTTTTTGAATTGTTTGATATCGGTATCGGTTGTTTTATAATCGGCGATACCGATATATCGGCTTGCCGATATCGGCCGATATATCGGTATCGGTATCGGTATCGTTACATCCCTACAGTTATTTCATATATTACCTAGGATATTTCGATACTAAGGTCTAGTTTCTATTAACCGTGTATATGTCAAGAGGATCCTTTGTTGCCTTTGGAGTAAAATTATACAGATATTTTCCACATGTTTGTATTTGTATTCAGATTTACTACAATATGTTTGTGTCATCTGCATTATTAACTGCCAGTTTCACAATTTTTGGATATGACATTCTGTTTACAGTTTAGCTTATCTGTCAGTTAAAATAACAATTAAAATGTATAGAAATAAAAACCAGACACAAACAATTAGTCAAAAACAAGAGACGCTCTACAATTTAATTATGAACTTAGAAAGTTATATGAGTGGAGTTTTCTTAGAATATTTGTGATCGTTATAAATTTATTTTTTCTATTGGGAATATTCGAATGCGTTTGTATGTTATTTTATGCACATTTATAAGATATGCAAAAGGTTGAAATTCTATTTATAAATTTGTATTTCTAAGTTTATAATGTTTACACACCCGTCGCTTCATTTTTAATAAGCGGGCTGAATTTTCTCTGACGCAAAATTTCAGACGATTTTATAAACCAAGACTTAATAATGGATGAATGGATGGAGGCGAGAGCGGATTCATAAGATGCAGTATTGATTTTGTCTACCTACAGTTTTCATGGGCGAGTGTGAAATAAAAAGCGGTAAACCTTTCTCTATCCTTTTAATACGTGTAAAATAGACTAGTGTTATAACATTAATTCTGAAAAGATTTTGGCATTCAGTAATAATATTGAGATCGTGAAACTAGATCCAATAACTGCTGAATATCTTCTAAACGACACCTTTTATCGACATAATATCACACAGATGAGAATTATGTCGACGAGTAGGTCTTTCTAAAACAGTAGATACGTCGTATAATGTCGTAGAGTCGAAATATTTTATTTTTTTGTTTCAATATTATCAGTTTGTAAATTATCAAGCTTCTGTTCTTATTATATACTTTTAACTTTAATTACTTATTAAAAAATTAAATAATTAGGTACGTACAATAACCCCCTCGACCAGATATGGTTACGTGCGTACTACATAAAAGAACCTTTGTGTCTTGGTTTTCAAGTAAAGAAATAAGGGAAGGTAACACGTCCATGATTTACGAGGTCTCGAAGAAAGGATGCTTTAAATGAACAAGCGTAACGTGCACTCACTTTACTATTGAGAGGCTGAGTGACGAGATTTGATGTTCCTTAGTACTTAAACCTGCATCTTATTTGACGAAATGTCTTACTTCACTTACCTTATTGTAAACCAAGTATTAATACTAGGTACTACTATAAATGTAGATACTAAACTTTTAGTACAAATATATGTTACCGGAAATGTATGTAATCCGTCATTGTATACAATTCCTAGGAAATGTATATAATTCCTAAAATCGCACGGAAATGTGTGAAATAAATTATTTTATACACATTTCCTAGGAAATCTATACATTTCCTAAATAGCTATCGGAAATGTAAAACATTTAAGATATTGATATGTGGCAGGCAAATTGTATATAATCTGGCCGTTTACAAACGGTCGGCATTTTGTAGTAACTATGCCGATAATTCGTAATCAGAAATTTTTGGTTTGGATAAGGGCGTGGGTTAGGTTAGGATCGTGTTTTTTAAAACTACACAGAAATAGGAGCCCCACGAAGTGCGGCTCCGTCGGCTCGCGACCGTCTTTTTGTAGAATTTTGGAAAAAGACGAATTTTCGGCATATTAAAACAGCTAGCCGTAATGTAATACGGCGGATTATACAATCCGACTGCGCCAAATATACGCGGGGACAGCGGGACGAGGGGACTGATTACTTGCCAAATGAAAATTTGATTTTATAAGAATAATTAATATAAGTTGATTTTGTGATATTTACGTTAAAAGTTAGATAGTTGATTTTTAAAATGTTAATTAGTAAGATAATAATATGAACATAATATTATTACAATTTTACGGTATGACTGTTAGACGATTGTATCAATAAGAGCTATAATAAAAAAAAATAACAACGTGTTTTATTACAGAAAGCATTTACTTTACACATTTCCTAATACGATATTGGAATTGTATACAATTCCTAGGAAGATTATACATTCCCTAGGATATGCATGCATTAAATAGTTTTTTAAACAATATTTTATACATTTCCTAAATGGTATCGGAATTGTATACATTTCCTAGGAATTGTATACAATTCCTTGATTTCATACATTTCCGGTAACATATATAAGTAAATTTTGGAATTTACAGTGGAGTTTACAGTGTAAGTGTGTAAATTTAAGAAAGCTTTATTGCGATTCTCTTTTCTTGCAGTTAATATTTAAATACCTTATTTTATTTCGCGTCTTCTAATTTCCTTTTATTTGTTTTGTATGCTGTCTTCATGCAATTATTTAACGTTCTAAGGCACTTCGTTCTTAATTTAAATTACGTAGCGCACGTAACATAGCGCACGCAAAATAGGTATTTATCGCTACGTGTAAAAAAGCTTTCCGATTTCTTACAAACTATTACGTAAATCCAACCACCCTCCCTATAAGCTGTATATAGAGGCATATTCTATCCGAGGCCAAAACGTAAGTAACGATAAAGTAAAATAATAAACAAGGATTTCTCGGAACTTCCGACCGTATCAGCTATAACGTTTGCCCTCTATGGCGTGATAACACAACTTAGCATATAACTACAGGCTTCTAAACCTTATGTTTATATGTTGAAGACCATCTTGCCTCGTAAACAAGCTACGCACGTAAGCAATAAATGGGAAACTTCATACGTGTTTAAAGTTTTATTATAGCTGTTCTTAACTCGGAGCGTCTGAGCTAAATTGCGGTCTTCATTTCTTCACTTCGCTTAGTCATAAATTCTACTTCAATAACTTTATTGAATTTATATTATAAGTTTTCAAAAGGGTTGTAAATTTCATTACGGAATGTTGGAGATTATTCTGTTCATAAGAGTATGCTGCTGTCTGCATCGGAGAATTTAATTTTATTTCTACATGTTATATTTATCACTTGTTATATCTATTACTATTTAACACATGTTATATCTATTACTTTCTATTCGCAAACAGCTAATGTAAACAGTTATATTCAGATTTATCCTGAATGTAAATCTTGAATGATTTATTTGTTTCTAAATTTCCACCGATTAACAATTATCAATAATATACCATAACATTTTCCTTATTTATAAAAAAAAAATATCTAAAATTTTTTAATATGCAGCTGGGACTTATTCAAATGCTCACAAATATACCGCGATATTGTGAAAAACTAAGAATTGGAACAGATACATATCGATACCTATAAATTTTGGGAAAGTGACTGGCAGAGAGAAATGGAAGTCCTTTCCCGAGGGAGATATAAGTTATGTCGTTTTATATATTGTTATTGAAACCCAAAACATCTTCAAAATATTTGAATACGATCATTAAAACTATCATCTTTTAAATGTATAAAAAATAAAGATTTCTTTATATGTAGTTGATTAAAAAAGTTTATGGAATTGATCGGCAAGGGTAGAAAAAATTGTTTAGGTAAAAGTCTATTTAAAATACCTAGAGCTATCATTATCAATATACATGTTAACTATTAAAACATAAAATCAGGTAGAAGGGGAATCAGTTCACATTGTTTGTCTTAGTTCTATTCGAACTATTTGCTCCGTTCCAACTCGAACGGATTCCCGCTTGCAATCCAAACCGTCTTGCCTACTTCTCATAGTAAGGGAGCCCAGGATGCTAAATGTGGATTTACTCGAGCGTCACGGGAACCTATTAGAATTGGTAGATTAGACCATAGCGAGAAAAAAAGGTCCTATAATGTTTTCACTTTTAGCGGTGGGGAAGGGTTTTTTGATTTTTTTTAATTTAAAAAAGAAAAAAATTGGCTTGGAAATACTCAAGCGCGTTAGATATTGATATTTTGCATGCTCCAGGACGTCACTGAAAAAAAGTATACGTTAATCTGACGATTTAAGTGGCGATTTAATCGCTATGAAGAAAGGGTAAAAAATTAAAGTAATATTATTCGAGCGCGTCAGATTAATATATGGGGGGGGTTAATTACAATATAAGAAGTCCCCATTTCGCTAATCTGATGATTCGAGCTCAACCTTAGGGAATTATGGATTATTCAAATTTTCCAGCGGGGTCCCTGAGCGCACCCACCAACCATAACTGCTCATATTGACTAGAGGTACTAATGAATAGCTAAGGTACCGTCCCTTATAGTAATCTGACGCGCTCGAGTAAATCCCAAAATCCCCTCTTGGGCTCCCCTACTATCAATGGGGTCATCTGACGTCTTATTTGAATAGCCTTTATTAAGTGAATAGTGAATTGTGAACTTTATTACAGTTCTTTTTTGTGTGTTTGTTTTTGTGTTCGGAACAATGAATCAATGTCGGTGTTAAAAAACTTTTATAAGTAGTAGTCTGTACTTTTTAATTTAATGCAATAAAAATACTTCGTGGAAATTCAATACATGCAATCCAATGTTCAGAAGAATGTTTTGGTGGGTGTCATTCTTTAAGTTTTACGTGGTTTTACAAATCTGTAAATAATAATATATATAGTACAGGTAAATTAGCTTGGAGAAATTTTTGCATATGTAGTGGTGTGTATATTACTCAGATCTTGGAGCGCGTTTCCACTATATCGTTCTGGCCTATACAAAAATGTTTCGATATCCTAACATTACTATTTAATTTTATACTTATTCCTAGCAACACTTTTGTTTTCAATAAAAACAACTTTTAATTTGAAAGAAAATGGTTTTGACTTTATAAAAAAAATATATCATTCAATTTCACGTCCTTGAGCAAACGACAAGGCGACTACCGTGAAACAATAAAATATCGTGTCCATTATAATTTGTTTCATAATTAATATTTGACCATAATAATTACGAAACAAAACAAATAAATAAATCGTCACTTGATAGTGGAAAGTGGAAACACGCACAAAACCAGAATAAACCAGTTTACGCTGTCCGCAGGTGCCAAATGCAGTTGTTTGGTGCCGTTAGAACATAAAGCACACATTTCATTCAAAAATTATAATTATTATGTACGTAGTTTAATTGATAAAGGAGAATGACCACGGGTGGTATCGGTAAAAAAAGGAGAATGACCACGGGTGGTATCGGTAAAATTTGAGTTGTGCCACGTATTCGTGATATTGTTAATTCCTATTTGTATTTATAATGATCATATGTATCATTATTAAGTCTTAATTATACCGGATAAATTGAAATAATATTAAAAGTTTGTGTTTTGAAACATGTATGACCACGTATGGAATCGGTAAAATACTAATTGTGTCACGTGTTCGTGATATTGTTAATTCCTATTTGTATTTATAATGATCATATTTATCACTATTAAGTCGTAATTATACCAAATAAATAGAAATAAAAGTAAAAGTTTTTGTTTTGACACATTGTTGCCGCAACAAAATCGTGCGGAACGGAGCGTTGCTACTGCGTCATCGCGGCGTCACGTCGCCGCGCCGTGCGATTGGCCGCGGATGACCCCACTGTCCTCTACTACCACTTCGGCTTGCCACGCAGCCGCCGAGCAGTGAACTCCTTCGCAAAAATTCATTGTACCAAACGCACTCTTGTAATTTTGATTATTAAACTATACGCGCAAGTTTATTTTCGACTTTCTTGCCACCCTAAATCCATTGAAACATAAACATTTCTGGACCTTCGACACCGGATCCTGGATTTTGGAGACGCAATCGGCGAAGAAGTCGCAAAATTACAGTGCAGTTTGAGCTTTTGGTGTTGCTTCCCTCCTCACGTGCTTTTACGCAACCGAAGAATTTGCTTCACGTGGCACGTAAGTACTTGTAGCTTTTTACTTCAGTAATTATGTCTCTATCTGAACAAAAGGAGCTTAAGGATTTGAGGAAAAAAAGGGGATTAATTAAATGTAGGTTAACTAACTTTAAAAAATACGTTTCTTCGTTTGAAAATGTTGACCTTGACACGCATCAAAGGGCAGAACTAAAACTACGTATACCAGGTGCGCAAAGTTTAATGAACGATTTCAATCAAGTACAAAGTAAAATCGAAGATCTTGTCCCGGAGTCAGAAACGGATAAACTCATAGAATCACGCGTCGAGTTTGAGAGGGAATATTATGTTGTCCTGGCGATGCTGGACTGCATGGTAAACCCAGATAGTTCCGAGGATAGATCTGTTAATAAATCCATTGACTGTTCCTTAGCGCACGACCATACGACCTGTAACAATTTTAGTAACGATTCAGTAAAATTACCGACTATTTCTGTACCTAGCTTTGACGGTTCACATGAACACTGGGTAGAATTTCGCGATACGTTTTCATCCTTAATTCATGATTCGAAATCAATACCACCAATTCAAAAATTTCACTATTTAAAGGCGAGTTTAAAAGGTGACGCTAAAATCGTAATAGAAAACGTTGAATTTTCATCAAATAATTATCTGGTTGCATGGGAGCTTTTATTAAACCGCTTTAATAACACGCGATTGATAGTGCAAAGTCACATTAAAGCAATATTTTCCCTTCAAAGCGTCTCCAGAGAATCAGCTTTTCAATTGCACAATTTAATCGATACAGTTTTGAAAAATTTACGTATTCTTAAAATTTTAGGGGAACCCACTGATTATTGGGACACATTAATTATTTATATCGTGGTATCAAAGTTAGATCCCACCACTGAACGCGAGTGGGAACAATTCAAGAACACTTTTTATAAAATACATAAGGACAAAATTATTAAGCTACATGATTTATTGGAATTTATTAAAGAAAAAGCCGATTTATTAACTACACTATCCGTAAATCACAGTAAACCTAGTATTTCAAATAACGCAAATAAATTATCTACTTACCAAAATAAAAATTCATCATCCAAAATTCATTGCAACATAGTTTCGGATAACAAACACTCTAAATCGCAATCCAATAAGTCGCGCAGCCATTACAAGTCATGTTTGCTATGTAACGAAAAGCATCAGCTGTATTCATGCCAGAAGTTTCTCGACTTGTCCCCGCAACATAGGTTTAATTTCATAAAGGATAAAGACTTATGCATTAATTGTATGCGTCCAGGTCATTCGGTTGGTACTTGTCTTTTCGGTCCGTGTCGAAAGTGTGAACAAAAGCACAATAGTTTACTTTGTGATGCAATTAAATTATCACCAATTAAGCAAAATACAGTGACGTTAACTACGTACGAGCACCCCTCGCTTACTAATACGCATCCCGTTACATCAGATAACGCACACATGCAACTTCAATGTACTAATCACGCACAAACCGTTATGTATACAAAGGATGACAATTCTTCGCAACAGATTGTCATATTGTCTACGGCGATAGTTGAAGTATGTAATGAATCGGGTGAGTATTATTGCGCACGCGCAGTTTTAGATAGCGGAAGCGAACGATCTTTTATTACGCAATCTTTAGCTAATAAATTAAATTTACGAATATTACAGTCCACTCAACATATTCACGGCGTAGGTAATTCTATTACGCAATGTTCGCAATCTTGTAACATTGAAATTAAATCGCGCGACGGGAGCTTCACTGCCCGTTTTCAATGTTTGATTTTGCCCCAAATTACATCAAAATTGCCTACAACCACGTTTAATTTCAATCAATTTAATATTCCTCACAATTTATTGTTAGCTGATCCCAGTTTTTACGAAAGTCAACCTATTGATTTACTGATCGGTGCTGATTTATTTTGGGAATTAATAACCGAAGGAAAAATGCGCCTTAAAAGTGGTCCTTTCCTTCAAAACACCAAATTAGGTTGGATAGTGTCAGGTGCAATTAAATCTTTTCCGTATACTAATAACAAAAATTTAACACATATTAATTGTAATTATTCGACATTATCGACGGAAGATGATTCACTCGATAAGTTAGTTAGGAATTTCTGGGAATTGGAAGAAATATCCGCGCCTAGCAATAAATTACAGCAATTATCTAGCGAAGATATTGCTTGTGAGG
>CAJQZM010015459.1:0-11252 GCA_907164665.1 Colias nastes
AATTGTATACGCTCGATACAAGTACTCTATAGGTTTATTGCTCTGAGGGCCTCACTGCTGCCGTCAGCGCCAAAATGGCGATTTTCAAATAGGCACAAAAAAATGACAGCAATAGCCTGTCCAGCGTATAGTTATAGAGGTCAGTGCGTAAGACGGATACCATTCCAAAATATCAAACATGCTGAACGTTAATAATCAAGTTTTCACTTCTGCCGGCACTCCCGGAGTGCAACCCGTCTTTTTTTTTTCCCGTACAACGGCTTCGCCTATACGTACAAATAGCTGCAGTCAGCAGTGTGTAAATAAAAATAACTACGTTAAAAACAACCGACTTCAAGAACGGAAAAGTAAAAAATAAAAAAGATTTGATATTATTAATTACTACACATTATTTAGATGTGCTATTTACTAAATAGGTTTGAGGTTGGTGGTGTTTTTCGTTTTCATCGCTATCCAATTATTTACATACGTAGGTCTGGTATACAAAATTTCAGCTCAATCGGTTACCGGGAAGTGAATCAAAGTTACTTGCTACATTTCAATTAAGTCATCGAGATCAGACAAAAATGCCCATAAAATAAAAACTACCTACTGGGCCTATTCGAATAAAATTTTTATGGGATCAATTCGACACCATTCCGCATCAAACAAAAAAGAATCACGTAAATCGGTTCAGAAACCTCGGAGCAGTACATACATAAAAAAAAATAAAAAACATACCGGCCGAATTGATAACCTCCTCCTTTTTTTTTGAAGTCAGTTAAAAAAGTTAATTCCCGTGTCCGCTTATGGAGTGAATGCACCTGTTTCACTGATCGGTTTTCTTTACAGCATCTATACTAATATTATAAAGCTGAAGAGTTTGTTTGTTTGTTCGAACGCGCTAATCTCAGGAACTACTGGTCCTATTTGAAAAATTATTTCGGTGTTAGATAGCCCATTCATCGAGGAAGGCTAATAATAGGCTATTTATCATCACGCTAAGACCTACAGGAGCGGAGCCACACAGGTGAAACCGCGAAGCGCAGCTAGTTAAATATAAATTTACAAAATAACCTAACATAAAATATATCTCCCGCGGTAACTAGGTAGTTGTTTTAAAACTAATTATGTCGTGGGCGACGACAAAATTTTATAATTATTCTTATGCTCTGTACTTAACAAAACCAATTCGAAACAAAAACTTTCAATTTTTAGTTTTATAGTAGGTAACTATTGAAATGCTTTTAAATTTTAATATATTTTGAAATTTAAAAAAAAAGTAAAAAATTCGATCATGAGGCAGCATTTGAACCTACATCACGACGTACCATGGCGACGCCACCGCTACAGCCATCCATGTTAAAATAATTTTATTACAGACTCTAAAAACTCAAATTTTCTACTATTACAGACTCTAAAAACTCAAATTTTCTAATTACTTTCCCCTATCTGCATTACCTACAATAAACATGATAGGTACATGGTGTTTTACCTAAAACAATATTTTTAAAGCTAGACTTGCTGTTCTTTTCCATTTCTAACAGTATGTTACAAATGCAACAACTATCCAATTTATGTACTTATTCTTTTAAAGTTTACATAATTATATTTTTAACATTTCTAGGTTGTTAACATAAGAGTGTTTATTACAATAGGGCTGCCGTGAACACAATGTTTAAAAGCCTGTTAATAAATGATAATTATAAAAGTATCATTTATTACAATACAATACTCATAGTGATACCAAGCAGTTTTGATTAAATATTTAATGTTTTACGTCATTAAAGACTTATAAAGTTATAAATTCATGAGGTCAACAAAGCTTTATACAATTTGAATTTCCCTACATATTTCTTCACTTCCTCTTTAGGATATGGCTTGAGCGCTAAGCAGGTTGGAATATTTTCTGGCTGTTCAATCCATAACTTGTGATCAATTGAATTTTCTTTTAACTTTTCCGCAATCTTTTTAAGTGATTCTTCATTAGGTACCTAAAATTATAAAAATTAATATCAGTTATAGTATGTTATAAAGTTAAAATAAAGAGCAATTTTTAAATCATTATAGCCCATAAAAGTTAAATGCAATATAAATAATTTTCAAGCTCATCATTTAGAAGCAGTTAGGACTGCTTATTATCGTCTATCTTAATACTATTATAAAGGCGAAAGTTTGTAAGTATGGATGTATGGATGTTTGTTACTCTTTCACGTAAAAACTACTGAACCGATTACAATGAAATTTAGCACACATATAGAGGGTAACTTGGATTAACACATAGGATAGTTTTTATCCCGGAAATCCCACGGGAACGGGAACTATGCGGGTTTTCCTTTGCAAACGCGGGCGAAGCCGCGGGCGGAAATCTAGTCTTTAATATTTTATATGCATTTACTTACTTCTAAAACTACTTTATGCATATTATCTAAATCACCTAAGTAATTGATAGTGTTTTCATCATCTCTATATACATGAAGAACAGCTGTGGAAGCATGGCAGGCCTGCGCCACCAGGGCACCGATAGACCAACCCAAGTCTTTTAGTAAATCACTCCTAAGTAAAATATATTGGACGGTTGAGTTCGACATAATTTAATAATTTCCGTAATCGGTTTATAGTTTGATTATAGGTCAGTATAAATAAGTAACGGCTATGGGATCACTAAGACGAGCAATTTCAACGTTCTGTGAATTTCATCTTCAATAGCTTTATTCAATAATAATTCTTAAATGTAATTAATTAAATTTCATTGAGATAAAAATATAAAATCAAAAAACACTTTTAGGGCTCTGAAAGTTCCCACTTCCCAGCAGCTATCAAATGTCAATGTCAAAATATGTCAATCATAGTATCAGAAAGGGTCACAGCAAGGGTCACTGTAGCAAGCAAGGTCAGGGTATGTGACAGGAGACCTCCAAGATCTCGGAGCACATCTCGGACCAATTAATTGAGTCCTCCGAGTTCAAGATGAACACTGACCTCTGGATGAAACATAAATTTATATAAAAAAAAATGATTAGGTATATATCCCGGTACTTTATCCCTTATTCAAACGCGAGCCTGTGGAGGAGTTAACAAAAAAGTAAGATACGTTCCTGGGTAATTTTGGGTCGTAGATTTCAAAAATACACACAAAAGAGGGGTTAGTGGAGGGGAAGTTACCTTTTTTTGGTGGGAAGTATATATCCCGTCATCTGTTCTCTCTTGTAAAAAGGTTGGAAAGGTGGGAACTATAGGCTATAGCTCCCAGTATCCAGTATGACACCAATACTTTAAAAAACTAGCTAGTTGCCCTGACTCCACTTGTGAATTAAATTTTATCATAAAAAATGATATAGATCATATTTTTTATAAAGCAGGTGAAAGTACTCATCAATGCAAGTTTCTTTTACTAAGGGAAGAATTCGGAAATTGAAAAATGAATGACTTCAACATAAACATGGCATTTTTCTAAAACAAAATAAAAGCAATAGGTAAATAATAATGTATTGAGTTAAGATTTCTAATTATCTGATCAGGAAATAACGAATAATAATAAATAAGTTGCTTATACCAACTAAAAAAGATTTTTTAGACACACGGATTTATAGAATTTCCGAATGTCGTGTGCAGTGACGAACACTGGGATGATATCTTGCCACATAAGAGACTTAATTTCAATCGACTCTACCAAGGTATAAACGAAAGATTCTGGGCATATTTTACGTTTCACGCAACCGTAATATAGTCTAGTTTACATAGCTAGAACTCAAATCTACCTATCTATCTAATTTTTTTTCAGCACTACACCAAAAACTAAAAAATAACGGTCGTTTTCGGCTGCAAAATCACGTCACCTGACTTTGACGTGTGTTTACCATGACATGTAATAATTCTCTGAAAAGTGTTTCCATGAAAAAAAGTTCTCTGAAATGTTAAGATTGCGTGGATAAATATTACACTGCATTAGGTTTAAGCATATAAAAATAAAACACGATTTACTTCAATCTGAGACGTGGGAAGTACTTATAGCGCCCAGCGTTTTAATAAGGGTTATATAAACAATTATATAGTTGACTAGCTGTGCCGCGCGGTTTCACCCGCGTGGCTCCGCTCCTGTTGGTCTTAGCGTGATAATATTATATAGCCTATATTACTCGTGGATAATGTAGCTTTCGAATGGTGAAAGAATTTTTAAAATCGGTCCAGTACTTTATGAGCCTATTCATTACAATCAAACAAACAAACAAACAAAGTTTTCCTCTTTATAATATTAGTGTAGAAGTAGATGAATCACGTAATATAATATATTTTTATCTAAATTAATCAAAAAGCTAAAACTAGCTAAAACTAGATTTATGACTACAATTTAATGCAAACTTATTGACAGTACACATTACTTATCTATGCGACAATGACAATAGACATATAGCAAACTCAGAATCAGAAATGCCAAAATTGACAAATGAAGATTGAAAATTTACAAACCAATATACATAGTAGTCTTTGTTATCTCTGACTAATATATAGTTATCTGTGCTTTGTTACAAACGGTGTGCTGAGGGTTGAAACGCTTTATTATTGAATATCAAAATAGAATACATATTTTTGTACGTGCGAATCTACTATAATATGGCGTCAGGCTTAGAAAATTACATAAATCAAACAGTATCAGTGATAACTGCTGATGGGCGAAATTTTATCGGCACGCTAAAAGGCTTTGACCAGACTATAAACATTATTTTGGACGAGTCACATGAAAGAGTATTTTCGTCCTCGACAGGAGTAGCACAAGTTGTGTTGGGATTGCATATTATTCGAGGAGACAATATTGCTATTGTGGGTCAAATTGATGAATCAATAGACAGCAGACTAGATCTAGGAAATATTAAAGCAGAACCTCTAGGACCAATAGTGCATTAATTTACCAAATAGGTATTATTTCTAAGTATATTTTAATAAACGAGTGATAATGGTTTCATGTGTATTTTACTCTTAATATTCTGCATCCACTTATTTTCAGATATTGTTATTGAACAAGTAGGAAGGCTCACCAACTTATGCCTTCATAGTATGTAATACTTGAGAAATAGCTAATAAAAATAATACTATAATTATTGGTAACCATATTGTACATGCCTTTGAGGTAATTTTAAGATCTTAGTTTCCACATGACCACACTCATAGTAAAGTGTTAGAAGTGTTGGGTTAATAATAATACATATAATGAATTTTAAATTGTCAAGTATGCATGGTGAATTAAATAACACTATATAGAATATTCAAATAGAGAGCGACCACTGAAAATTTTTAATATTTATATAATTAACCTAACTACCAGTGTTGTTGTCTTTGTGGTTACTCTCGGTGGGATATATCTCTAAATTCAAATCATTTTCTATGTCTAAGTTCAATGTATCCTTAGATTTAAACAATTGAATAGTCTTAAGATTTATTTAATTGATGAACTAAGTAAAATAAAGGTCAGAATTTTATTTATATATTAAACAAGGTCACAAGATAATTGCTACAAAACAGACTAGAAAATGATCTACAAAATAATTTAAGATAATATTAAGAACATCACATATATTTTAATACAACAAAGGTATATACAACAATAATAATTGTCAATCAATTATTTATATCGAATATGCCAATATATACAATCTTCATCAAATCATTATAAATGTAACAACATAATCATAACATTTTTCAATGTTTGTCTAAGCTACTACTGCATATCTTGAGATAAATTAAAAATATAACCAAAACATCTAACATTGTGTTTTTAAACTATGCATTAATCTCTACTACAATTTTACTATTCACAATTCACATAATATACCTAAACATAACTTATAGAATGCTAAAATTTTGGTCATAGTCACTATAATTTCATATCAAATCATTGTTGGAATTAAGTCTATTCTTGGAATAATAAACAGCCACCAAAAATACTTATTTACAATAACATAAAATACTTAAATCTATTTTATGTACTTTTATGGTGTTCCCTATTGTAGTTTTCTTGCTAAGTGTAGTCATTGCCACTTGTTGCTTGGCTGACGATTATTATATCTTGATGATGTCTGCAAATAAATATTCAGTGGTATAAGTAACATAAAAACTTTTATAAACAAATTTTAAAGCTATATAAATAAGACTATAGGAAAAAAAACAATTGCGTTGGTGAGTGAATGATACAATCATGTACACACACACAATAATTGTTCTATAAATGATATAAAAAGCTTCAATAAACATAAACAAAAACAAAAAATAATTATACCTAAAACAATACAAATAAGCCACAAGCAAACGCAAAATCTTGCACTATTCACTTTTTACAATTGTTAGATCTACACCTTGTCTGAAATGAAAACAGGATTAAGGACATTGGCAATGGTTTTAAGGAATATGAACAGGATATAAAAACGTAAATAAATTTTATTTAAACTATGCTCACCTTTGCATCATTTCCTTATATTTTTGAGAATTGTACTTTTGGAAGAATTGCTTTCCATATTCGAATGTGGCGATCATAATCGCACATGCCGGTGCAACTTTACATATACGAGGCAAGAAGCCTGTGAACAGACCTTTTACGCCGTGATTCCTATAGATAGCCCTTACAATATCTTTCATATTTGAAGCTCTCTGTCGAGTTTTACCATCTAAAAATAAAACAAGTTATTAGATTTTTGTAGGGAAACAATTATTATTATTTTACAAGTTATTTTGTACCACCATATTGCATTGTTTATAGGCTATCTTTTTACGTCACAATATTTTAAGTTTGACTTACCTGTATAGATTTCTTTTTCACCTAATTCTATTTGCTGATGAGTTTTAATGACATCAAAAGGTATTGTAATAAAAGCAGCAACCTGAAAAAGAATGGTTATTAGTCTTAAAATTTGAACCACCAACAATATAGACATTATACAATGTATAATAATTCTAATCTTTTAAAATATAAGTCACTTTTAATGCAATAAAATACTTTAAATTTTTGTAATATTATATGCTTACTACTTAAGTACTTACACTTCCAGCTACCGATCCACAAAAGAAATTAAACATAAATGTATTCTTGTCTGAATCTGGTTTGTTGAATATTCTCTTTGTTTTTTCAAATGTCGTCCAATATATGCCTGTAAAATAAGAAAGAGGAATTTTTTTAATATTTAAAATTTAAATAACACCAGCTTAGAAAAGTAGTCCTTAAGACAATTATCATTAGACACATCTGTAGATCTTCATTATACAAAAAAGATAAAACTTCACTTATACAAGTTGGTTGGTAAATCAGATAATTAACCCATCCCTCCCACCGTCGTACAGGTAATAGTCTCACCTGAGAATGGCACGTCCCTCAAAAGTGTTGATCCTAAGCCACGAAACAGTCCTCTGTATCCTTCATATTTTAAAACTTGTTGTAATGCAATCATTATTTCTGTAAATAATTTTAAATAAATAATATAAAAACGATAAGGTGTGTGTGTGTTTTTTTTTTTTTTTTAATTAAATGGATGTATTTTAAAACACTTCTTAAAATCAATTGCATTAAATACAGCAATTCTTAGATTGCATACTGTTCATGAGTTTCTATAAGCTATAAATTTCTATAAGCTGTCCAAAAGGTTGTAAAGTGTAATAATGTCAGCTTTGAATTTATTGTTAAAAAATTTATCAGTTTTAGAAATCCAATAGTTAGTGCCTTTAGTGTTAGGTTGATTAACAAATTTGTGACCTGATTCCAGTAATAAAAATTTTCTCATATTACAAATCTTATTTTCAATAGATATAATTTCAAAACATGCTTTATCTTACCAGAATATGTAAGCTTCTTAGATTGCATTTTCGTTCTAATAAGTTCTACAGGGCTGACAAGGGTCACAGCTGTCATTCTTGCAGTTGCTCCTGCTATTAAAGGTATCCACATTGGTTGACCCACTGTAATTACAAAATTTTGGTCTGAATTAGTTCATCTATTTTGTATTATTATCTTTATTGTGACAATATTATTGTTGGCAAGTTGTTAAGAGATTTAAGATTGCACTTTAGATTTATAGATAAAAGGTCCAAGGTTTTATCATTTTGTTTTCTTTTGATAATATGTCTAATAAATAATAATGCGTCCCTTGTTTTCAATAGGACAATAATTAAATTAAAATTATCAATAATCAAAGTCGGAGTCATAATAAATTCATCAGAAAATAACTTAGAATTACTTAATTAAATGTTTCAACTTACTGTTTCCTGTCATTGTATTATAAGTGGTTTTCATTTTATATCTAAGCTGTTCATATGATACAAAATATATCACTGTGCAAGGAAGCGCTAATGCCAGCGTCGGACTTAAGCCTGACCAAAGGGCTGTTACACCTTCTAATTTGGCTATTTTGTAAAAAGCATCCTGTAAACAGATAATATTTTAGTATCACATAATTGTTACATAATATTTTGCAAATTAAATAATGTACATAATTTGAAACTTAATAATATATACTTCACAATTAAAAGAAGGTTACCATTGTTCCATGAAAGTGGACTCGTCGGGGTATCCATGCTGATTCACCACAAGGACATAAATGTTCCATAAGTCCATTGCAATATAAATAACATTTATTTGAAAGCAGCGCCTTTTGCTGCGCTTGCAATCTTATTTTCACTACGTCCAATGGCGTCACTGTAAATAAAAAATATATTGGAATGTTAAGCACAAGACATAGAAATAGTTTTTAGCATTAAATAAACCATTGGCTTTACAAATAACATGATTACAACTTACTAAATAGCGAGGTTATAAGGGCACCGGAACATGCTGATGCCATTTGTTGAAAAGGTGTTATTCGAAACTGAGGGTCGTCTTCGCGAATCATGGCTTATAATTTGAATATAATAACTTAGAAAACAGAATAAATACTAGTATAAATAACAGCTAAGAGGCCGTAATTGCCGTAAATCAACAGCTGAGCACTATTTTCATCTTTGTTTTTCAGCTATTGTCAGATGTCAAGTGGATGTCAATGTCGTATCTTGACATAGACAAAAATAAAAACCAATATTTCGTGAATCGTGTTTATTATTGTGATGACTGTGTGATGACTAGAGTCCCTTAATCCCGTTGTGAAATAATATAATCTGACTTTTTTTCTTTCTTTCTTCATGGCAAGAATATATTAAAGTAATATGAGGATTTTTTGGCCATTGGATGACGCCGACGTCGATTGCCACCGTAAAAATCTCAAGATAAAACTTAAAAAAGAACTTGAGGGGTGTCAAGGGCCACAATTAATGGTAGTTAGGGTTGGTCCATTGAAAAGTTACATTTGGGGTTGCATTTTTTCGAGGACGCAATTTTATTTTTTTGATGTGTAGGGGTGGTCAGTGTGAAGCTATCACCAAGTTTGTGGGGTCACCACCCTTGTCCCACGGCCGCCATCTTGAAAATAGCGGTTGATATGGTTTTTACGATATATCTCTTAAACTATTTATTTGATAAAAAAAATTTGTTAGCATTATTTGTTGCAAATTAAATACTCTACAACTTTGATCCTGCAACTTTTTGTCGTAGAACTATAAATAAAAAAGTTATAAGCGAAAATGTTCAGAAATTAGAGATATTTATATTTCTCAATAAAACTTTTTTTTATAATTTTACGTAGAAATGATATTTGACCATTTTTGTAGATTGTTTTTCGAGGAACAACTTTTATATACAACATTTTTTCATTAATTAAATAGCTAAGGTTTTACAGCGCTCCGAAGTGAGTACTAATTTTCAGTACTCTGAACTATACAGTATACTTATATTATGTGTGTACTAATAATAATTTGTCATCAGTAATGGTTTTTTTTTGTTATTATAATATTTTTAATAATTAATTTTGCAATATCACTAATAATTAATTATTGAATCTTTTCCCCACCACCCAGGAGGTAGAGTCTGGAAGCGCGACTTTTTTTTACGTCGAAAAGCAGGTCTGAAATGTTCTGCAGTGTGCTTCTATTGTTCTGGAGTATGAGAAAAGAGCCAATAGCCAATATATGTATAGTTAAGAGTACTGAAAAATAGTACTCACTTCAGAGCGCTGTAAAACCTTAGTTATTGACGTTATGAAAAAATGTTGTACATAAAAGTTGTTCCTCGAAAAACAATCTACAAAAATGGTCTGATATCATTTCTTCGTAAAATGATAAAAAAAAGTTTTATTGAAAAATATAAATGGCTCTAATTTCTGAACATTTTCGCTTATAACTTTTTTATTTATAGTTCTACGACTAAAAGTTACTACACCAAAGTTGTAGAGAATTTAATTTGCAACAAATAATGTTAACGATATTTTTTTATCAGTTAAATAGTTTAAGAGATATATCGTAAAAACCATTTCAACCGCTATTTTCAAGATGGCGGCCGTGGGACAAGGGTGGCGACCCCACAAACTTGGTTTTAGCTTCACACTGACCCCCCCTACACATCAAAAAAACAAAATTGCGTCCTCTAAAAAATGCAAGGTTAGGGCTAAAAAATGTAACATTTCAATGGATCAGGTGCCATTGTTTGACTTTGCACCATCTCACGAATTATGTATCGACACCTTGATCGACACACCCCGGACACTCAATACAAAATTATCGTTTTGACATTCACACTAGCATTAGTACAGAGTGCAAATGTGTGTGTTATCGGTATAAGCACCGTATATATCTGTCAACTGTGGTATAAGGTTGGCACCAATTGGCACATATTTGTGATCGTGTGTGTCGTGTTCATGTCAAAAAAGTTGATCAAAAATATTCATTGCCCTGCATCAAATTTCCAACAATCAATTCAAACAAAAACACGACATGTCCGTGACTCACGAGTTTTCGATTTCGAAACTACGATTTAGAAACTACGTTTAGAATTCTAGGTTTAGATACCCTTATCACTAGCACATTCATCACATCACACATCATACTTAGTACATTTCACAAATTATTGCCTTTGTAAACATTATAATATGTTCTTCTTCTTATTCTCTTAATTAATATGTTATCAAGCGTAATCTCCGCTGCGTGTCATCCCTGCGGTAAGCGTAGCCATATTACTCGTGACAAGAAGCTTATATCTAATACACTGGAGATTTCGGTATGAACATTGACGTGTAACAAGAAAATATTGCCCAGTTCATGTTTTTTATCACTTTCACACCTAACTTGGTATTGCCACTGTTAATACGAAGTTTTCCCAAGGCTACTATGTATGCTGTAATATTCTGTGCAAAAGGTTAGTTTTTGTA
>CAJQZM010015460.1:7025-23752 GCA_907164665.1 Colias nastes
AAAAAGCTTTAAAGGCTTATTAGACCACCCAATTTTTAGGGAAAAAAATTGGGTGGTCTAATAAGCCTTTAGATTCAGCAAGTAATGTTAGTAACTATTTTGCAATCTGTGGTAAAGCTATGAAAAAAATCGCGATGTGTAAATCACCTATTCAAAATACGACAAAGTCTTTGTATCAATAACTATAATCTATTATACATAGTAATAACAAAAACATTATGGGTATTCATTAAAATATATACCAGAACGATAATAACGTATAAAAACTATTTCTATTCGAGATTTCAATTAACTCGTGTCCTCATTCCAAATGTCTAAAACGTATGTAAATTGAATGGAAATTGTTACTCAGTTTTGCGTATGAAATTGTTCACTCAATTATATTGTTAGCTTCAGCTGTCACAATAAATGCGAATGTTATCTATACATATACATGTTAGCGCGTTTAATTTAACGATACAATTATATTTTAAAAGTAAATAAATCAATTGATGAACTTAATTAATTATTTTAATAATAATCAAATGGATAAAAGTATTAATAATCATTTAATTATCAAATAATAATAATATTACATGTCATATTCAAAATAACGATCAAAACAACACAAATAACACCTGCGCTGACTCACACGGTCACACCACTCGAATAGTTGTCCTATAAATAACGGTTGTCTGCAGTTGCGAGTCATTCTTGTACCGACTTTGGTCGAGTGAAGATGTCTAAGAAATATTATATCAGTATTTAATTACGTAATACAACCACGCTCTAACATCAGAAGTAGAAGATGAACCAGCCCTTACTCGGAATCCTGACAGGCTGGCACAAATTCTTCCATCATACTATGTGACAGTGTGCAACTGTCACTGTCACCATCATGACAGTATGCAACTGTGGACTTCAACCTTCGAAAAAATTGAATTGAACTGACTTCAAGTAAACAAGGAACTCGCACAATGTGTGTTTTCTTGTGCGTTGTGTGAAGTAAATGTTTGTGGTGTGGAATATTGTAACGGTAATGTAGTTCATCAATATTATAATGTGATGTGCAATCCGGGCGGTTGTCCAGGATATTTGAGCCTTTAATTGTGGTAAGCGAACGACGTGCTTATGTCACAAATAATAAGTTTTTGATCCCATGGAATTTGGATCCAATGTGGTGCCTTCGATGGCGCCCAGTGTAAGCTATTGTGGTGGTAAATTATTATTTTTCTGTATTTTGACGATTGAAAAACGCTTCTAAGTGAATTCCAGTTGAATAAATCAATATTTGAGTTTGAGTTCATCATGTGGATGTGATGGTGTTCTATAAGGTCAGTTTGGCCGAGCGGTTATGTTTGTGTTATAATACATTGTGTTTTGACATCACGAGATAAATTACCGTACTCATTTCAAATGAACGTACGAGGACGTTATTGTGTTATTGTTTTACTATGGCCAAGCCGGATATAACTTGTGTTTTAACTTTTAATTATGTTCCAGGACTTATGGTTATCACTTGAGAGTTGAGATACAGATGAGATACAGAAGCCGCTGTTCGCAGCTGGAAAAACCCGTTGAGCTATCGAATTCTATGTAAATCACAATAATACTCGACAATGATTGCTATGAAGCGAAAAGTACAAGCAATTGCTAGACTATTATTGTGTCCTATGTACGTGTAAGAATAGTACCAAAGCCAAATTGAAATGACCGTGTTAGCGGTAATGGAAACTAATTATGATAATCGACTGCCACTTGTCTGTACGGGTCTTCTGTGACTTAGTCTGACAACTGAGCAGATAATAATACAATCGAATGCCACTTGTCTGTACGGGTCTTCTGTGACTTAGTCTGATAACTGGGCAGATAATAATACAATCAAATGCCACTTGTCTGTACGGGTCTTCTGTGACTTAGTCTGACAACTGGGCAGATAATAATAGAATCGAATGCCACTTGTCTGTACGGGTTTTCTATGACTTAGTCTTACAACTGGGCGGGAAATAATAATAACCTGATTGTCACTTGTCAGTATTGATCCAGACAGTGGTCTAGTCTGACAACTGGACAAAGAAACAAATAATTTGAATATTATACTTAAAACAAGTCTGAATGTCAATTTGATATTTTGAGTTTTGAATTACCGCTCAGAGCACGAGCTTTTTTCAGAATGGCCGTGTTAGCGCGTTTAATTTAACGATACAATTATATTTTAAAAGTAAATCAATTGATGAACTTAATTAATTATTTTAATAATAATCAAATGGATAAAAGTATTAATAATCATTTAATTATCAAATAATAATAATATTACATGTCATATTCAAAATAACGATCAAAACAACACAAATAACACCTGCGCTGACTCACACAGTCACACCACTCGAATAGTTGTCCTATAAATAACGGTTGTCTGCAGTTGCGAGTCATTCTTGTACCGACTTTGGTCGAGTGAAGATGTCTAAGAAATATTATATCAGTATTTAATTACTTAATACAACCACGCGTTAACATACATATTACATACATATACATATCTATACATATACATATTACATACATATACATATCTATAGGTAGGTACATATACATATTATTATTACTTACTAGCTACGCTCCGCGGTTTCACCCGCATGGCTCCGCTTCTGTTGGTCTTAGCGTGATGATAGATATAATATACTTAGCCTATAGCCTTCCTCGATAAAAGGATCCTTCCATGCCTTCCTATCTAACACCGAAAGATTTTTTTAAATCGGACCAGTAGTTCTTGAGATTAGCGCGTTCAAACAAACAAACAAACTCTTCAGCTTTATAATATTAGTAACTAGGTATAAATTATAATAAAATCGTCGGAAAGTCAAAACTGTAAATTGAATATTTTTTTTAAAAGAATACTTGGGGCGTGATCTACAATCGATACCGAAACCAAAAATATAGTTTTTTTGAATTTTTGTATGTTTGTCTGTATGTATGTCCGGGCTAATCTCAAAAAGTGCTGCATGGATTTACTTTAAAATTGGTATAGAGATATCTTGAGATCTAAGCATACATATCATATTATAACATAGCATAGGTTTTATCCCGGAAACCCCACGGGAACGGGAACCATGCGGGTTTTTCTTTGACTACACGGGCGAAGCCGCACGCGGAAAGCTAGTCAAAATATACATTTTAATACGAGTTTTTGATGAAAACCACGCTACGGCATATTTTTAGAAACCGCGATTTTTCTGTTATTCCTACGAGATTTTTAAAACCTCCGCCTATCGTTGAATGTTTATTGACACAATGTTTTTGCTTAATTATGCCGATTTTAGCATAACGTTTTTGGTAAGACTGTTTTTTATGTTCAATTTTTGGTTCTAAATTATTATTGTAATGTATTTACTTACCATTGACTGCTACACAATGGGAGCGTTCAATTTTTTTTCACCTGAAAATAAAAGAAAATCTTTTAGTGAACCCGAAAATCAATTTTATTGGAAATTATTATTGTCGTTTCGACAAAAGTGCAGTTTTTGATGAGTTCGAGGAACTTGAAAAACTGCCTGTATTAAATCTGATATAATATTATAAATGCGAAAATTGGTGTGTATGTATGGATGTTTGACGTTACTCTTTTACGCAAAAACTGCTGAACCGATTTTCATGAAATATGGCACATACCTACCTAGAGGGTAACTTGTATTAACACATAGAAACGCGGGCGAAGTCACGGGCGTGAGCTGGGTGTATCTATTTATAAACGGTTCCCTATAATTTACAAAAGATCACTTGACAGACGAACTTCATTCAAATAACCAAATATTTTTATTACATTAGTGTCTCAATCCGAGATTCTTAGCAGATCAGACACTATTCCAACAGAAGAAGAAATATATCACAGCACACTACATTAAGCCCCTGTTTCTTTGACCTATATCTCTTGCAACACGAATTTACATTAGTTCCTTTGTGACGACACTTTGAATGTTAAATGAACTTAATTCATGAAGTTTCCATTCTTTCAGAGCGAATTAAAAAGTTTCACTAAAACACTGAGATTTATTTTGTGAAGGTGGTGAAGTTTTAATGTTTTACCGTGAAAGAGGAAGACGTTTCAGCTTGTATTTTATTTAGTTTACATTTATGAATTTTAATTTCATGAAGGATTTCATAAATGCTATACTATAGACATAGAGACGTTAAGTGAATGAGGGGCCGTTCAAGTATTACGTAAGCACCAAGGGGGGATGGGGGGGTCTCTGTTTTGCTTATTTTGGATGACATGGGGGGTGGGGGGGTCTAGATGATGATTACGTCATCGTTAGTTATTTAAGTTTTTTCGGGGATTCCCGCAAATAATACATATGCGTAGGCACTCGCTTTGAGAACTGATTAGGGGAATTACCGCGCATTAGGGAAATTACCGTGCGCTATTCACTTGTCTAATAATTCACTCTCGTGCCGTCCGGCTGCAAGTGCGTATCTATCAGTATTGTTTTGTTTGGATTCTAAACGTATTGTAAGCATTGAAAGTTATCATTTGTGTTTATGTTGATGCAATTAGCCAAAGTTTAACGTTTTAATTATTTAAATTTAAATATCTTATTAGAATGTCATATCATATAGACAAATCCAAGTTATACCACAAACTGTTCCGAAAATATTCTTTATGTTAGTTATGTTCTTTATATTTTCTGATTATATTTTTTTGTCATTTACTCTATGTGTATCAGTTAAACCTAATATTTTCATGAATTTTCCTATTTTAAAAATAACAATATAAAAAAACATTTATTACTAAAAATGTTTACGTAAGCATAGGGGGAGGGGGTAAGTGCTTTGCTTACTTTTGATGACAAGGGGGGCGGGGGGGTAAAAAATGGTAAGAAATCTGCTCACGTAATACTTGAACGGCCCCTGAATGACGATAGGTATATGTGGGTATATGGTTACAAGTACAAATGGTTGTAAACCAACTTATTAAACAACTAGGAAGTGAATAGGTTTATTTCTTAGTACCTAATACCTAATAAGAGTGCTCTAGGTATATCAAACTTAATGCTTATTTTCGACTAATCTTTATATATAAATAACTAAAACTAACGTCTGTTATGATTTCCAAGCTCGTTTTTGTAGTTTTATACTGACAGGAACTTCCATTTTTAGATCCAGTTACCTACTAATAAAAAAGCGTGTTGCCGAGCACATGTGTCAGATACTTCTTTATCAAGATTCAAAGATACCAAAATCGTCACCATATTCTATGACGTGACGGTATTGCCATGATGTATTATTGTAAGTAATAAAATTATATCATAATCACTACATAGTATAAAACAAAGTCGCTTTCTCTGTCCCTATGTCCCTTTGTATGCTTAAATCTTTAAAACTACGCAACGGATTTTGATGCGGTTTTTTGTAATAGATAGAGTGATTCAAGAGGAAGCTTTTAGTATATAATTTATTCGGTTTTAGACAAAGCGGGCGAAGCCGCGGGCGGTAAGCTAGTATATAATACAATTATATTCCAATTTTTGTTAAGGTAACGTTTTAAACATTATATCACATGTATTTTTCCATATGAAACCTAAAACATACCAGCTTCATAATTCCAGATTGACGTAAATCTAATATTCCGTACAAGTTGCGTTGAATTAATTACGAATGCAATCAAAACTGTAATATTATGCCATTGGTATTTCAATTAAATAGGTACACGATTCGTATTGCAGTTCATGGAATCTAACGGAGTTGTAATTTCAGATAAATATTGAATTCTAGTGCAATTATAGCTTTGAATATTCAACTCCCTACTAGAAGTAAGAATGCATGGATGTTTGTTATTGTTACTCTTTCAAGTCAAAATCACTGAACGGTATTTGATGTTACTTGGCAGAGATGTAACTTAAGTGCCACAACATAATACACTTGCTATCCGTACGTGGCATCGCTCGCTTGGTCTAAAACTTTTCAAATTATATACTATCTACTTCCAGTATCTATTAAAAAGATAAACCTACCTACTACCTTCCTCTATCTATTAAAAATACCCCATCAAAATCTGTTGCGTAATTTTAAAGAACTTAGCATAGAGACACATAGACGGCGGAAAGCGACTTTGCATTATACTATAAAATATGTGGTAACATTTAATGTTATGCTATTTACCTACCTCTTAAAATAAAATTAGGAAACAGCAGGTGGTTACAAATGCCAGGTAATTAGCCTAGATATTTATTATCTTTTTTGGGACTAAAGCCTACTGCGTGTTAAATAACGCTGAGCGGAAATCCTGACCCTAAAGGTACCTAAGTAAAATTGCTTTTATCCGTACTATCCGATATATATTATACATTGTAACTACCTAATAAATAAAAAATATCATTAGTATTACATTTTTAAATGTATCTAATAATATTCTTCTCACAAATAGGTACAGATAATATTATACATAGTTATTATATGTACATATATTATTTTTATTATGTAATGTTTAATTTATTTATTGAATTTGCGCCTTCGCGTACTAGCCACTAGCCTTACCAATCAGGGTTGCTTGGAAGAGGTTGCTTTTGAGCAATAAGGCCGCCTTTTAGTAGGTACGTAGGTATGTGCCGTGTGTTTTGATTGTATCTAATATTTGTAGTATAGCTTATTTATATATGTACAATAAAGAATAAATAAATAAATAATTATATGCAACAAGTCCATAAAATAATAAAGCGCATACATATCTTTCCTTTAAAATATTTTATATCCATAAAATTTTTATTAGGTAGTACCTACGTGATTCTAGTTTTACAGAGTTCCTAGATTTTATAGGTCAATATAGCTCGGAAGTTTATATTTACTAGAAGTATAAAATATTTGCACATAAAAATATATTTCGCGCTAAAAACAATATCGTTTATTTAACAGGGATAAAACAATTTTTACGGATTGTTTGATGAGGAGTAAAATAACTAGTAAGTTTTGTTCTTCAACATTGAACATTAAAAAATTATAAATGTGCATTAAAATGAAAATAAATCATCAAATTCGGTTCACCCAATCGAAATTTCTGAGGTAACAAACAGAAAAAATCAAACCGTCGAATTGAAAACCGCTTCATTTTTCTAAGTCGGTTGAAAAACTACAAAAATTAAAATATTAAGTCTAGGTACTAAATAAAATAATGTTATGTGACACATTTCATATAAAAAGCATCTTAATATATTACACAAAGTATCTAAAGAACAATAAATTTAAAAAAATACACATAAATCTCGTCCTCTTTATAAATCACGTAACTCAACACGACACGTTTATTATTTGAAACCTTATACTCAATGAATAATATGACCATTATATTATGTGGTAAGAGTTAATGTTAGTATTTTTATACAAACATGCTTATATTTATTGACTTCTTCAATTATGCCGCGTTATAATCTCTAATATCTTCTACAAGAATAAGCTTACGAAAATCAACTAGGTACGTGCAATATAGTAGACAAGTTTTTACGCATCATTATACTATAATATATTACATTTCGGCACACGGCTTCGCCGATAAAAAGTAGCCTATAACTTATTCTGGGTCTTCAGCTACCTACATACCAAATTTCATTGTAATCGATTCAGCAGCATTTGCGTGAAAGAGTTACAAACATCCATACATCCATCCTCGCAAACTTTCGCATTTATTAGGGGAAAGGGGCCTAAAGTGGGCACATAGCCTAAAGCGGGCACTCAGTATAGTATCGGAATTTTAAATAATGGCGCGCGCACGACTCGTGAGCACGATCCCCGCACCCTTCCCACCTCGCGGCAGTCGTTGGATTCGCTTGCGAGCACGCATTTACAAGCTGCAACAAATAAATGTTTTTCGACGATTTTTTAAAAATATTGCAAGGTATGTAATATGTGTTCTTTTTATTTTGGTGTTTACAATCCTTTAACCAAAATTTGTTAGTTATTAAGTGGCTATCTGGCCATATTTTGGTTCCATAAAAATCCACGTGTCTAAAAATTTTGAGGTAGAATTTCGTCTGAACCTTGTAAATGTCGAAAAAGGCAAAGCGGGCAGGGTAAAGCGGGCACGCGCCCGCTTTGCCCCGTCCGCTAAAATGTTACATTCCTTTGTTAATTTGCTTTTTCCTTTCAGATGACCGCTTTTAACCGGCGTAAATATAAGCGTAAAACTTCACAAGCCTCATGGCAACGCTCAACTATGCAGCAAGCAAAACGAGAAGTGCAAGAGTTAGGAAAAACTGTCAAAAAAGTAACAACTAAATATGGGATTCCAAGAACGACATTGCAGACATCTTAAATCGGGTTCGTGTAATGTAAAGCTTGGTAGGTTTACTACTGTCTTTTCTACGGAACAAGAAATGGAGCTTTTGGAATACGTATTCCACATGGACTCTTTATTTTACGGGCTGTCCAAACAAGAATTTTTGGAACTTGTATACCTACCTATTACATTATTTTAGGATTTATAAATAAATAAATATATAAAATAATTGTATCGTTTATTAGAGACTAAATAATGATAGACTGTAAACAGGGCGTTATTTTTTTAAATATTATTTCAGATATATCTGGAAATATTGTACCTAAAAGTTTAAAGTTCCTAAGAAGTTCCTTTGTTTCATATATACATTTAAAAATAATTGTATGACTGTTTGAAATACATAACTTATAAAATATTTTTGTGTCTTTTACTCTATTTATTATATATATTATTTGTGGCTGTATATTTTGAAATCTACTGTTTAAATCCAGGCCTGCCCGCTTTACCCAACTACTGCCCGTTTTGCCCTAAACGAAAGCCCGCTTTAGGCCTCCCCTTCGGGCAAAGCAGGCAATCGTAGGCTTTTAGTAATCTGTTAATAATTATTATATACTTTAACTTTTGACAAATTTAACCACTTAGCATTCAAAAGTATTTATTAATGGAACTTTTCGCAAAAAAATAAATGGATTAACTTCTTTTCAAACTTCATTTTTTTTTAATTTTCCGGTAAGGTGCCCCCTTTGGGCCCTTCTCCCCTATATTAGTAGGATTTGTTAAATATTATAGGATGATTATTTTTTATTAGCTGCGCTCCGCGGTTTCACCCGCGTGGCTCCGCTCCTGTTGGTCTTAGCGTGATGATATATAGCCTTCCTCGATGAATGGGCTATCTAACACAGAACGAATTTTTCAAATTGGACCAAGTAGTTCCTGAGATTAGCGCGTTCGAACAAACAAACAAAGCTCTACAATATTAGTATAGATTGTACCAGACCATTAAAATTATTGACTTTGTCTCTACATCATGTTTGTACTTTGTACAGACAAAGTTCAAAGGCGCTTTTTAGTAATCAGAGATCTCGTCTGACTCTGAGCTACCACCCATGTTCCGGTTAAAATAAAAACACAAGGTTTGAAAACCATCGCGACCATTTAATTTAAAAACTAAACTGAGAAAAAATTACAAGCTAGAAATGCCAACCAATTGCTGATACCGCGATATAGGCCGGTGGGGTTTATAGCCCAAGTCAGCAATATTGGACAATGTAACACAATGTAACTTAAACAATACTAATATCCTGTTTCTATTTTATCAAAAATTCGAAATACAACAAAAACTTAAAGTTGAGAAAAACGCCGTAAACACGCGCTAGCATATTCTGAGTAGCTTCTAAAATAAAAACAAAGGGAAAATGTGACGGTTCAAAAGTGCCTCTAAGGCTATTTGAATAAAAATTTACTTTTTCTGAATCCTTCCTACTTAATATTATAAATACGAAAGTGTGAGGATGTGTGTGTGTTTGTTACTCTTTCACGCAAATACTACTGAACCGATTACAAAGAAATTTAGCACGCATATAGAGGGTAACTTGGATTAACACATTAGATAGGTTTTATCCCGAAAATCCCACGGGAACGGGAACTATGCGGGTTTTTCTTTGAAAACGCGGGCGAAGCCGCGGGCGGAAAGCTTAGTACCTCTATAAAATGAAACATTACCTAAATATGATAAAATTTTATATAACACTTTTACATGTTTAATATTTAGACCGTACACTCGTCAGTTTAAAAAAAAACATAATATTTTACGCAGGTCAGCTATGTCTATGAATAAATTAGGATTTTTGTGCTTTCCATTATTTTAAAATGTTTTATTTTATGAATAACTTTCAGCTGACCTGTATCATGTTAGAAAGTTTCAGAGTTAAACTACTAAGTAATACTGCTAATAAGCATCGCAAGGTATTCCTGATGTATTAAAAAAATCGTCATCTATACTAATATTATAAAGCTGATGAGTTTGTTTGTTTGTTTGTTTGTTTGAACGCGCTAATCTCGGGAACTACTGGTCCGATTTGAAAAATTCTTTCGGTGTTAGATAGTTCATTTATCGAGGAAGGTTATAGGCTATATATCATCACGCTCCGACCAACAGGAGTGGAGCCACGGGGGTGAAACCGCGCGGAGCAGCTAGTCAGGTAATATACATCAGATTAACACATGAGCTATAGAAGTCAGAAATATTTGATTATGCCCGCGTGTTCGACAGCGGGAAAAGCCGCGCGGCACAGCTAGTAAGTGATATAATTCAGTAATTATCCTAATCCAACAAATCTAAAATCATTAACATACATTCAGCCGCTGTAACCAACACTTTTTTGTGTATATTTCTATGCGAATTTAAATAAAAAATCCCACTTTTCTATCTGGTATGTGATTGTATTCCCGCGTCGTCAATGTAACAAGATTCAAAAGATGTCACGACGCATTCTCAACATGACACCAAATTGAGTTTTAAGCCAAGTTTTCCATTTGCCTAACAGAATGTTGTATTAGCTCAGATTACTGCATATTCTATTCCTTTTTAATGTATTTTATTACATTAATAACTTATTGGAAATGCTCTTCTTTGTAACTATAATATGCGAAATCGCAACACGGAAATAAATGAAAAATCCTTGATCTATTTTCTAAAATAACTGCAATTCCACTTCAATAACTTTACGAAACACTATAAATAAAATTGTTACAATAGCATTTACTCTTGTATTTTTAAAACATTGTACAATATTCCGCGGCCATGCAATCGCTCCCGTGAGACGAAGCGTTTGCTTTACCCGCAGTATTGTATGAAACCTGAAAAGAACTAACAAAATTTAATAAGAACTCCGTATAAATATAAATGTAATAAAACAGAAACAGGATTGCTTAATGTTATACAATCACCGTTTCGAAGTCCAAGACGCTTCAATTCTGCTGGAATTCTGTTACAGTGAAGATTTAGTCAAATTAGGGTCGATTCATTCAAGAAAAGTGCCATCTTTATAGTTCGTTAGACATGTACAGGGTTTTCGTTTTAAAGTCGCTAGCATTAAAGTTGGAAATTGTGTGAAATGTTTCTGTACGTTGTATTTTCTGGGTGATATGAAAGTTAGCGAGACCATAGTAAAATGAGAGAAGTATGTTATCTTAGAACAAAATATGTACATCGCACCGTTTATACCTATGTACGCTTGGCCACGTTCATGTACGTACGCACGCACACACTGCTCGGTTTCCACACGAATTGAGTGTTTGTTTATACAATTATTTAAAATATCAATGTGACAAGTGACAACCCTGGCCTCGCGAGTTTAGATACCATACGCTCCTAAACGTTGGAATTGGTCTACTTCTCTCTTTTTACTATGGCGAGACTATTGTTGCCTCCCCGCTTCGTCCGGTAGCTGCGACCTCAGGCCCCGGGTTATGTCAACAGTTGACTTTTCCCGGATATGCGCAGCCTCTTACATTCCTACTTATGGAATTTGTAATAAAATGTGCATTGCAGTAGTCGTTATTTTGTGTGTGTATTTTATTTTACGTTACATCATGTCATTAGATGTGTAATGCTCAACGTAATATAAATAATATGTTATAATAATTAGACTAATACCTTCCTACTCCTACTATATTTAATGTATTGTGTAAAAGATAAGAAAATGCGTGAAGTTTTTGAACTGTTTGTCAATAACAATAACAAAAGAATAAAACAGGACATATCTTCAGAATTTCAGAAACTCTACAAATCCTAATCCTATCAGATAAAACTAAACAATCTCATACATACACAAACGAAAAGTCTTGATGACGTCACATTTATCACCCAAGCAAGTCGAGATCCCAGGAATAGCAATGCACCCATAGATTCCGCCTGAAATAGAGATTCCATTCGAAATTTCCTCTATGATAAGCAAATTTCGATGTCAGTGAGTCTGCCAGCCGCAATCTATAACTGCGGTTGACAGACAAACTATAGTTTGACGCTATAGATTAGCTATCGCTTCAGGCTGGATTATATTGAGATATAGAAGTTCCCTGTTTATAAGCTAAGCACGATATTCCTTAAGTTATATTAATTCCGTATAATTATGAAGTATTACTATTCAATAGAAACAAAAGAAACATTAATAATGTTGTTGTGGAATTGGTTATTGAATGACGAAGACAATGTTACATGTAACTAACAAAAGCACACAAAGTTCAGTAAAAGGTACTTAGTATAGTCGAGTCGAGTATAGATATATATTTTGACTGTACACAATCAAATCTTATCTTTAATATAAGGCATATAAGCCTAATAAGAAAATTCCTGCATTGAAAACAAGTTGCAATATTTATCATTTAAAAAATATAATAACCAACTCCGAGCATAAAATATCGTGGACATATTTAAATCCCATTTCAAAGCGATTTCTTGACAATGAAAAGAACAATTTCTCAGCAAGAAAATCTGCATTTACGTCGCGGAAAGAAACGCACAAGACAAGGTTGGTATGGAATCAAAAGGATACAAATATCTGGCGTCTTGCGGGTGACGTCACAAGCTTGTATTATTCTGTTTTAATGACGCGAAGACATTTCGTTGCAAACAATACAAGACTCAGATGCAGGGCGGTCTCTGACCTACATTATGGTACTGTCATAATGGAATAATAAGTCGACGAAGGCATAAAAACTAGGTCTTATGACGTATTTATAGCGTTATGTCGCTGTGTTCTTGATGACAATGTTTCGTGTTTTGGGCTTTGGCTTATATTTTCCGGGGTATGATCGTATGATAAAATGGATGAGTATTCGTAACATTTAGTTGAGTTCTATAAGTTTTATTTCACAGCGTACCTGGATTGTACTTTATAGAGATACTCGAAGGTATTATGTAGTTTTAGCACACATCGAATCCTATTCGTTTTCTGTATTAATTAATTTTACGTTTCGAACATTCAATTGAGCGTGTAAACATTTACAAAGTTTAATTTGTAAATCGTGCAACACTAAAAAAAATTACGAAAGCGCTAAAATTTTTATTATATAAAATAACTTGAAATCATTGTGAAATATCAGTCCCTAAGACTGTTAACTTTAACGATGCAAAAGCAGATTCTGATTTCTTTTAAAATTGCTTTTAAAACGTCTGATTAAAATTCTGTAATCTTAAATCGGAAATTGAAAAGAGACATTTTAATTTTGGGTAATATTCATAATGAGGAAATGAGGATTTCATTTGAGGGTATTCCGAAAATCACGAAACGACGGTAATTATTAATTATTGCTCAGATTGTAATTACTTGCACCTGGAAAAATCTACGAATTCATTTATTTGTTGTGATGAAAGTGAAGGTCTATGTCGCTCTATCACGTATAAAGTATCAAACAGATTTGGATTAACTTTGTTGTAAAGATAGAGGACTTAAAAATGTAATATCTTGAGTCTAGTGTCAAAATTAAAATGTTAGATAATTTTATGTGTAAGTAGTGTTGACTCCTCTTTCTCGAGAAGTAAAGATGCTGATTAAACTATATTTAGGTGGTAGTAGTTAATTAATCTGTACTTAAATATCATGTAAATTTGTTTCTACGGGGGTAACATTGTCAACTGTTGACAAAACCCCTTTAAATAAAGTAAGATTAAAAAAAAAATTACCTCCTTTTTTTTGAAGTCGGTTAAAAAGTAGTGTTGACATTCGAAACTTTTATGATATTAGTTTCATTCCTATTTCGTATCAATTTCATCGCCTATAAGAAACAGATTTCTCAAGACAATTCGAAATAAGTACAATTTTAACAATAAACCAAGAAGATAATACGAATTCCTCATTAATAACTCTTGAACGATTTTTAAACAAGTTCTCGAAGTCGATTATAAATTTCCAGATTTTGTCTGCACAAAGTTCAAGATAGTTTTGTTCAAATGAGAACCGATCAGAACTTATGAAATACCGATGGAAACCGGTAAAAACCGATATATATTTTAAGAAGTTTTAAATTATTCGTGAAGTTTCGAAATTAACGCTCTTGTAATTTGATATCTTTGTTGTGTTGGAAAAAAGTGTCATAATGCCTTTGATGTTTAACCCGATTGGGTTCATAGGGCTGTCACAATTTCTGATGTACAAGGTTAAAAATAAGATGTAGTAGCCCTTGGTGCTTTTCCACTACGACATAACCAGCTAGGTACATTGTGAGCTAGCTGGCTAGTTTCTCCTTTCGTATTTTTTTATTTTGAGTGAAACTTCTATATGCGTGTTAAGAGTAAAATTTCGACATGGCAATACCGTCACGTCATGGAGTAAAGCGACGATTTTGGTATCTTTAAGTCTTGTTAAAGAAGTTTCACTTCTGACACGTGTGCCACATGCTCTTTTTTTATTGTTGTAAAAAGGAAATAAATCCACCCATTCTTTACAACTATCTGTGATCAAGACAACTAAAATATTGTCTACACTAATATTAAAACTTTGTTTGTTTGTTTGATTGTAATGAATAGACTCATAAACTACTGGACCGATTTTAAAAATTATTTCACCATTCGAAAGCTACATTATCCACGAGTAATATAGGCTATATATCATCATGCTAAGACTAACAGGAGCGGAGTAATGCGGGTGAAACCGCGCGGCACAGCTAGTAACCAATACAGAGTTTCGCAAATATTAGTTCACGCAAGTAATAAGTGGTAACATGCATTTAGTATTTGCAATAGATTTCTTTAGCGTAAGTCACTCTTTGTAGTCTCATTCGCTAACTTATTTAAACTTGTGTCTGAACTCTGAATGAATTCTTGAATTGGATTTTTCAATACGAAATTAGATTTTGAGACCGAATCAATTTAATAGTTCGGTTGTAAATAATCAGAAATTGAGTGTTTAATGGAAATTCTTTGGGATAGAATTTCAATTATAGATATTGGTAAATATCTATTTGAGTAAGTGTTTTTCGTACCCATTGTTTTCAAGTGTCAGGTGAAGAAATGAATTTAGTAATGAACTCCTATTAAACAATACCCGGTTCGGTTACTCGCTCTAAAGGTTGATATCTCTAGGTACCTACTTCTACCTAGTGCTTAATTAGTCTCTCATAACATCATATTTTAGCCTTATACCTGAGAATATATTTCTATTTATTGTAGTATAAAAGCCTCTTTAAATAATAATAAGTATTTCTAAACGATCATAGGAAATTAAGTGCGGATTATACAAACCCCTAAAGTTTATGTAGCGGTGTTTGTCTATACAGTCTGTTGCATTTACCATAAAATCTCAGCAAGAATAAACAAATATTTGAAACCAATAAATAAATATGAAAGCTAATTTATATTCAAATGACAATATTAAACACACTTGGCACATCAAACCTACGCCCTTTATCTGGTCCAGGCTGGAACTCTTCTGTATGGTAATGAATAAATTTGCGTCACAATCGATTTCAATGGAGTCAATATTTTCTTCCACAGAAAGCCAAAGGAAAGGCAATTATCGGACGCTTTCCATCTTCGCTCAAATTGAATAATTATAGGACACCATTTTTTTTCTGCCGAGCTTTTTCACATTATTAAAGGAGAGCTTTTTGTTTGTTGTATGACTGTTGATAGAATAAAATGTTAATGAGGACGGATAGAAATGAGACAGAATAATATTTTGAAGTGAAACTTCTTTATCGGGGTTGGAAAAAATTTAGTGTAACATTTTTCCGTTACGCGCCATCTTGATTCGACGTATTTCTGTAAAATTGCATATAGTAAATTATTTTTTGAAAATTAAGGTCATAAAGAAGTTTCACTTCTTACGTGTGTACACTAATACACGCACACATTTTTTTGATTGTTAAGAAATTAATTTATGTCGTTTGTAGTTATATGAAAGTGAACATTAAAAGTGATTTTTGAAAATCCAATCACATTCGATATTATCGACCCAAAATTCTAAAATTATCTGTTCCAAAAATTGTCAAACGCAGCTATTAAGTTCACATTAAAACCAATAGAAAGATAAGAAACTCTGTTTCTGCTGATTAAAGTAATATTGAATGCCAAATAGACATTACGAGATAGTCATCTGTTTGAATGCGATCCAATAATTGAATATGAGGTCAGTCGCTGTTTAGGAGTTAAGATAAAAGGGACTATTTCAAATACTTCTCGACCCACGATGACCATTAGCTTTATCTAAAAGAACTGTGATCAAAGCCTTTACAAGAACGACAAATCGCATGTAGCTTTAACGAAAACATAAAGGAACCAACCACGCGCGGAGTCCAGGGACTCAAGAATTCTCCAACAATAGACCTTTCATAGATCAAAGGAATAACATTTTAAATTGTAGACTGAAATTTCGCTCGGAAATTTTTAAGTTATTAAAATTCAATATTGAAACTATAAATTTTAAAATTTTACGATGCGACAACTTAATTGAACGTGTATCGATTGAGGAGCTGAAGTGATGCA